>OX381707.1:60337502-60600056 GCA_947462335.1 Harmothoe impar | reverse complement strand
TGTAGACTATTACAGTGTACAGGATGATATGTATAGATGAGTATGTACAATGCAAAACTTTAAGCAAGTAGGCCTATATATAAAAGAAATATAGTTCCCAACACAAATCCACCTCTCCACCTGACGACATTTGAAAGATATTCCATAAATCCCAGTAGTTCCATGTCAATTTCTGGTATAACATTCAATCATGAATTTTAGTTCTAGTTCTGCTGTGTCCCGAATAAAATATCTAAAATATCAACTCATCTAGATTAGACCAGACTTCAGCCCTTTCATGTTCGGGAATCTGTGGTATCTCTGGGGTACATTTTGTCCCCAAGACAGAGGTGGCTACTTCTGATACTTCTAGTTTACTTCTGAGTGTTAGGGGTGGATCCAGGATCGGTAAAAAATAAAGGGGGGGGGTTCATTCATTAATTATAGGGGGAGTGGTGAGATTTTGTGTGGAGACGCGAAACATTTTACATGTGAGGACGTTTTGTGTCCCCCCTTTGAACTATAGTAACGCACTGGCTTTAGAAGACGTCAGATATTTTTACCCCCCCCCCCCCCCCGAAAAAAAAATAAAATAAAATAAACAGTGAAAACATTCCCTTTTAATAATAGTAGGCCTGTTTGTTGGACTCTGATGGCCCTAGACCCCTAAATTCGACATGGCGACATGGGCATTTCTTAAATTCGACATGCGACATGAGGCCTAGTGACATGCGACATGAGGCTTAAAAAGATAGTGACATGGGACATGGACAGTTCTTAAAATCGACATGGGACATGAGCACTTTTAAGCGACATAGACATGCGACATGGTCATTTCTTAAAATCGACATGCGACATGGGGACCCCCCCATCAAGGGCCCCACTCTGACGCGGGAAAGAAAACAGTGGTGCTTGATAGGGGGCGCCACCGACAAAGAACGCAGGCAGAAGGGGGCGTGGCACATCTCAGTTTACTCGCGCTCGATTCCCCTACACGACCACACACACTGCCTTTGATAAGCGGTGGGATGGCGTCCTCCAAGGCTTTCTCAAACTTTGTGACAGTGGGAAAGAAGATCGTTGCTGTTGGAAGAAATTTCAGGTATACACAAATGATTTAATCAAGAGATTGGAGCATGTTAACGGCTATTTATATCAGGAACAAATCCCTAAACTTTGAACCTTCAATGCTACTGAGCGATAATAAAGGTTAGACCCATTGAATCTGCCCTTGGCGATGCAACTTGGTTGGATATCACTTGTATTTTATCGGGTAGGCCTGGTCATGACTATAAAGGCAAAGAATTGAGTCAATTTATTGGATTAACGTGAGAGTTCATCGTCCATACACTTTCACAGGACAACCATATTATTCTGATCTTCGGCTACATCTCAAGATCATAATTGTCTAGTAATATTGAGTATTGAAACAATGTTTAATTCATTATCGAAATTCATCCGATAACAATATAGGCCTACGCTTTCAATGCCCGGTTTCAATGAAGCTGAAGGCTTTATGAGGGCCTAATTTATGGGGATGGTTAGGGTTCACAATGTACAGGAGCATACAGTAGGTTTTGGCCTATTGGTTTTATGCCGGGGGGGGGGGGGGGGGGGCAGAGAACTACAGGCCTACATTGCGGCTACAGATAGTGCTTTGGTCGTGATATTCAATATTGACCTTTTACAACGTTGTCGATAGGGCCTATAGATCTATTATTATCACAATCTGTTGATCTCTGACGCTGTTATATTAGATCTATAAGTATAATATAATTATATAGCCATCCAGTGAGCGAGCTCATGTCATGTAACTGTTATAATCAAGTGCTATGCTTACTATTGCCACCAGTTTGAATGACATGGTGACATTGATTGAGGGTAATTGTATGATTGTTCCTTCTTACAGGGAACACGCGGTGGAACTCGGGAATGCAGTACCAACGGAACCAATCATCTTCCTGAAACCCACCTCTTCATACATCACAGAGGGACAACAGATCAAGGTGAGGGCTCTTTTAAATATAAATGTTTACCCGCAAATTTTGCAGCTCAATCAACTCGTTACTTCTAAAATGTGAATTTCATTCGAGAAGGTTCTATATTTACCTACCCATTAGCCAGCATAAAGTGGCCTTAATTTGATTAAACCTGTGCAATTGTCTCATGTGGTGAGTCCTTCAAATTGCTCGTTGGCTATAAACACAGAGAAAGATAATCTGAAAATCCTAAGCCAAGTCCCTGCATAACTTTTTTCGAAAGGTAATTTATTATATAGAAAATCATCCCTATCACAAAAATGTTCCCAAAGATTTGATACATGTACTTTGCCAGGTACCACGGGATGTTGAGGAGTTACACCACGAGGTGGAGCTGGGTGTTGTGGTAGGAAAGTCTGGTGCCGACATCCCAGAGTCCTCAGCCATGGAGCATGTCGCGGGGTACACCCTAGCGCTCGACATGACCAACCGCGTTAAACAAACTGAACTCAAGAAGAAAGGTCTTCCCTGGTCTCTAGCTAAAGGCTTCGATACATCCTGCCCAGTGAGTCGCTTTATCAGGTCGGAGGAGCTTGGGAATATTGAACAGCTGCGACTATGGCTCAATGTCAACGATGTCAAGAAACAAGATGGCAACACGTCAGATATGATATTCTCTGTGCCTTATCTTATCAGCTTCATCAGCAGACACTTTACGCTGGAGGCCGGTGACGTCATCCTGACCGGGACACCGGAGGGTGTAGGCCCGGTCAGACATGGCGATGAGATTCACTGTGGGATTGGAGATGTTGTAGCAATGAAATTCTCAGTTATCAAAGCCTGAGGTATAGGAATTCATGGAAATAGGTTGCATGGATTATATTTTGCGAATAAACCCTATTCTTGTATTACCACACTAGTTTGATGAACTTAAGTGTTTACTAAAACATTTTTTCCGATAAATTCGATTACATGTATTTTGTAGTACAGTACATGTTTAATAGATTTTTTTTTATGGCCATGATTTAATCAGTGATTTAAGCAACACTAATTCACTTTGTAACTGTTTATTAGACACCATATCTGGTGGATTTACATAATAAAATATAGTTTCTTCTCTGCCGAACGATCATTCAACTCTCTTTGCAACTCTTCAAATTCAACACAAAAGTCAAAGAAAATATGCAATGTACTCTTCCTTTTAGGAATAAACTCAAGATATCAGTATTCAATTTGTTCAATAGAACTACCAATAGGCGGTCAGAAGGCTTGTGTAAAATACTACAAAGTGTCGAAAATAATTAGAAATACCTGGTACACGTAAGCATCATTAAGCCCAGTAGAAATGGCTTGTATAATCTGTACCGTATCTCATTCCTGTCTATCTTAATTTAAGAATTCCTCAAAGTCAGAGAGATCTCGTCGGCAATTATGTTATCATCAACCTTTACATGACTGTACTGGTATATATATATATATATATGTATATGTATTTTACAATAATCGATACGATGATGCCTTTACAAGATGGGACTAATAATCATCTTCGGGCAGTATAAATAATACACATATTTCCATTTCAATCATCACAATTCACAAGATCAGATACTAGAATTAATAAGCTCTCGACCAATCATATCTGCACTTAGATAAACAATGAAGAAGCACAGACAAACTGGGAATAGTGTGCCCTTCCTCTGCCAATATCATGTTATGATGTAATACACTAACCTATGAGCTGGCACACCGAGGTTAAATAACACAAACCCTTCCCAGATGTTACAAGCACGTTATACCCCCCCCCCCCCCATAACATTTCCTTTTTGTACATACAATGTCTTACTCTTAGGCATGGACAGAAGATTACTATTTATTCGATAGCTCAAAAAAACGTATTTAATAGTAGCAGCATAACACATCAATACATAGTTTAAGTATCTGTATTACTACAGAGACCAAAAGGCATTCGACCGGTAGAGTAGAAATTTCCCCACCCCCAAAATTCATGGCAAATATTTTAATTTGTTTTACGGCAACAAGGGATAATTGACAAGAATTCGATTTAATTTTTTTTTATAACTTCAATCTCTGAATAGACATACGACTCAGTATATCAACAAAAGGACTCACTATGTTTAGACATTCACCCAGCGTCTACACCAATCAAACTCCATGATACATGTACTATTCTTTTTTAGTTTGCCTATCAACCATTTCAAAAATCACGGAATATGTACACAAAAAAATAGGTCTGTTTATATGGCATTAATATGCACTCCTTTTGTAATCCTATTGTAAGCAACAGGTGGTAACATCCATCCAGTTATTCTTGGCACAACAAATAAGACTTAGTATCCCATTTAATAAGTCGTACCGGTAGTTTAGTTATCATATTATCCATAATTTCATCTACCGGTAGTACTAATCTCGTTTATTCGTTACAAAATAAGAAAATTGAATTTAAACAAGGACATGGAAAGTCACATACATGTAAAGTCGGGATCATTAATGTATCCTGCAATCAGCAAATGGAAACCATTGGATACAGTTCAAGTAATTTAGCAGTCAAGTCTCAATCGATTTAATTTGCACCAGTATGCCAACAATGAAAGTCACTTGGACACAAATACGCTGTCTAAGTACTGATTCACCTAATAATAACAAGTCTTGCGAACAAAGTTGTTTGACCAGAAGCCACCACAAACACGTAACGGTGGACTTCCTGTCGGCACCTTTTTAAGCCTATTATGTATGTACAACAGACAATACTATGCAATAACAATAATAATAATAATTAATGATAATGGGTCAAAACTGCACTAGGCCAAGTGCGCTATCATACAACACTTAGTTAGCCCTCTCATTCAGGGACGCTGCGACGGATTGAGACAAATCCTCAAAGATGCTCATAATTTTATACAGTGATGAAAATAGCTTCAAAGAAAAAGATCCTGAGATCAAGATTATATATACCGTTTTAGGTAAACTATTATATAAAATTTCGAAATCTAAAAAGTCAACAGTAGATATTAGATTTGATTGCTGACAGGAAACTACCTTGTCGTTTCCATCACTGTATATTATAGCATCTTATCAAATAGATATATAATTCCTCCTCATTGGAAACTTCAAATGTGAATCTCTCCCTGAATTCTTCTTCCACAGTCCTCCCCTTATTTGGCTATGTTTTGTATAGCTGCTTCACGGTGGAGCGTTCAGCAGGCAATGATCACACCTCGTCCGGCAAGATGACAATGGACAAACTTCGCTGCGGCCAACTATATGTCTTTGGTACTGTGATCTGTAAGGAAAAGATGACCATTTACAAGCTTTTTCCAGAAAAAGATACATGTACCGTAAAACCTCGCTTATAGGTCGACCTCACTTATAGGTCGAATTGGAATTTTGAGGGGAAAAAATCGACCTATAGGAAAATACATTGAACTTTAGGAAAACCCCACTTATAGGTCGAATTGGAGTTTGAGATTTTTTGGGGGGCAAACCCCACCCTAAACCCCCCTAGAGAAGCTTTTCCCAAGGCCAAAATGACTATTATTTCTGGTATCTTGCCCTTTAGACAACCCCCTATAAAGAGATTTGGGTTTACAGGGATAATAATCGAAGAAAAAAAGGTATGTTTTCCAGTATTAAGAATGAAGTTTTTTTTGGCTCTTTAAATGGTTTACCATTTTTCAAAACCCCACCTATACCGTATTCGACGTTATAAGCGCCCTGGGCGCTTATAAAATTATTTTTATGGCGTTTTAAGTACTTAAGAGTTTAATTGTCTCCAAAATCGGGAAATTTGAGCCTTTGTTCTAGTCTAAAAATGTGCCAAAAGGGGGGGGGGGGCGCTTATTAGGGGGAGGGCGCTTATTACGTCGAATACGGTAGGTCGAATTGGACTTGGAAAAATCGACCTATAGCAAAAATTAATTCCAAATAAAAATCGACCTATAAGCGAGGTTTTACGGTATTATAAGTATTGAGTGCAATGACAACTCATCGAATCTTATCAAATGGATATCACGGCTTGCGAGAAGATGTTTACCATAAAACCTCGCGTATAAGCCTAACTCACGTATATGCCGCACCTCGACTTTAGGCCGATCCTATAAGCCGCACCAGAGATCTGATTATGGTGACTTTTCGTACTGTACCACAGTAGCAAAAACTCGCACATAAGCCACACCCTGACCCTTTGCCGATCCTATAAGCCGATCTGTCTCGCGTACTAGCCGCGGCTTATACACAAGGTTTTACGGTAATTCCTTTTACATTGATAATGATGTAGTATTTCGAGACAAGGGGACAAATTCAAGGATTTTACGGCAAAGCCGTAGTGGCTTTGGGTTTTATAGGATTGTTATGAACTACAGGTGAGAAAACGAGGGGGCATAGATTTATAATTTTTGGTGTTTCTGGGGTTCTTATGCAATTCATGTATGGCATAACAATAGAATCCAATATGTGCCAATGGAATCAAATAGGTACCAATGCACCTCCATTGATGCCTATGCAAATACCATCTTGGCAGCCATCTTGAAAATTACCTGGATCAAATATCGGAGCCTACAAATGGATTCTACACCCCAGAAAACCCTATTATACATGTGTCATACAAGGAAATCGGACAATCTTGAGTTTTTGGTGGCCATCTTGGCAGCCATCTTGGAAATTTCTCGGATTAGAAATCTGAGCCTGAAAATGGATTCTATATCCCAGGAAACCCTACTATCCATGTATCACACATGGCAATCAGACAACCTTGAGTTCTTGGTGGCCATCTTGGCAGCCATCTTGGAAATTTCCCGGATTGAAAATCTGAGCCTGAAAATGGATTCTATATCCCAGAAACCCCTACTATCCATGTATCACACATGGAAATCAGACAACCTTGAGTTTTTGGTGGCCATCTTGGCAGCCATCTTGGAAATTTCCCGGATTGAAATTGTGAGCCTGAAAATGGATTCTTTATCCCAGAAAAGCCTATTATCCATGTATCACACAAGGAAATCAGACAATCTTGAGTTTTTGGCAGCCATCTTGGCAGTCAGAGGGAGGAGGAGGGGGCAGAAGGAGGGAAAGCAGAGGGAGGAGAAGGTAACAGGAAGGAGGGAAATGGGGTAGAGAGGGGGGAGGAGGGGAAAGGTGGGGTAGTAGAAGGGGGCAGAGGGAGGAGGAGGTAGCAGGAAGGAGGAAAATGGGGTAGAGTGGGGGGGGGAGGGGTAGATGGGGTAGTAGGAGGGGGCATAGGAAGGAGAAGAGGGCAGAGGGAGGAGGAGAGGGCAGAGAAAGGAGGGAGGAGGAGAGGGCAGAGGCAGGAGGAGGAGGAGAGGGCACAGGGAGGCACAGAGAGGAGGGGGGCACAAGGAGGACTTGTGATGGCCTAACTTTAAAGACTGTAAAATATTATTTCAGGGTTGGTGCATGTGTGTGTGGGGTGGGGGAGGGGTAATTATGTTGGACTTCACAGTTTGTCTTTGGGCGGGCTTGAGTGATTTCAAGAGCCACCCTGGACCCACTCAACTTCTAGTATAGGTCCTGTATGTGCATAGTATGGGAATTGGCATTCACATTGACAGCTTGGCTTGACATAGGAGTCAATAGTTATTAGGCTGGTACCTATCCTTGCTATTGACAGCCACATAAGAGAACTCAAAATATGGCTATTCACAAGATGTCTAGGCCTTACCACAAGGTACATTGGTTCTACATGTAGTAACTGAAAACAAGATCTAGGATAAATTAATCTTTCACATGCCTACAAGGACACATGGGGATACCAGTCCTAAGCAAGGTTTAAGGGCCAGCTAGGGCTATATCTAACAATGAACAAGGGGGCCTATGCTAGTCTTTTCTTGTCGAAAAGCTGACACACTGGTCAGTGGTGTAAATGGCTTTGGGGACAAGGTCCCAAAGCCAATAAATATCCCCATTCTATGCTAAAAATTACAACAAATGTACTCACTTCTTCTCCAGAGTTGATTCCTTCCAAATCTAAGACCATCTCATCGATAAAATCTTCCATCAGGAGGACCTGAAAACAAGAACCAAGTTACCATTTAATCATGTCCTTCACCATGCAGTTAATTGTGGATGAATAAAACACACAACAGTTTACCGAAAATAGACCATCTGATGAAATGCATTATTATTCATTAGCTTACAGATGCTTCAGTGGACAACTATGTTGAACTGCATTCAATACCGGTAGGTCAATTCCATATTATACTTGCAGAAATTCTCCTAATGCAGATGATACAAAAGTGTGACTGTTACTACCAAAAAATGTCCTCTCTATAGAACGGATTCCCCGCTCCCCTGTATAAGGTGATTTTGTTACTGTTAGATATTACTGTTCATTCAATATGATGGTTTACCTGGAGCCACGGCCCATAGGCGGCGTATGGGTATTCCTCATCGGCGATGGACCCGGTAACATTAGATGGAACCAGTGTGATGGCGACGTCGTTAAGAACGCTCTTAAATGTGAAGTGACGCCCGTGTTTTAACCGGCCCCTGTAAATAACATATCAAAAGATTCATCATCATTTACATCTCATGTCATAATAATCTTCAAGAACCTGGGCCACAGAGTAGATTATACTGATTTTCGCCCAAATTTCCGTATTGTAAGTTTTAACATGAATCCTGCATACCTTCTTCATCTAGAGATGCATAGCATAGGTGCAAAAGGTGACAACTTAACGCCTTGTAACTGCCTAGCCACTCCCTAATAGTCTAACAGTAATAATTTCTGATTTTCATTTATATTTTCCAAGGGGTATTCTACTCAAATACATACCGTAATGCTAGGAGTAATAACGATCCGGACTCCTGGTTAAATTTAAGCTGGACACGCTCGAGTGCCCGTCTTCGCATTAACTCGGATGGGGCCTCGCTGCTTACCGTACTGTCAAATGACTCTTTTCTGGATATACTCTTTTTACTGGAACATCAAATGTGAAATCCAATTTATATTTTGAGAGGATATTCGAACATAAACAAATAACAATATAAACTACCAGGTTAGTATTTTCTATTTTGAATTTCGAAATTAAAAAATGTGTCTGGTAGTAGATATAAGATTGATTACACAGTATTTTGTTGATATACATATATTTAGTTGTGTTGTGGAAGGGAATGGCGCATTATAGGTTAAAGTGTGGTGACTATAATAGGTAAGGTATAAGTCAAAAGGGAGTTAACTACAGACTTACCATGTGCCTTGCTGTGTGACGGCGTCCGTTTGTTCTGTCTTGATGGGTGGCAGCACCGGCGCTGTGTTTATTAAACCTTTTTTCAATGTAGCTTTGATCTGTTCTGACTCTGCAAATATGATTAAATAATGGGTTATGCCGGGAAACGCCAATTTTCTCAACGATTTTTTTTTATTCATCCCCCCCCCCCTTTTGAAATATTGGCTTACATATAGACTAACTTCTCAATTATACTTTATTGCGAAATACTGCTTCCTGAGTGCCTATAGGGGTCAATCAAATAGCCATGGCATGAAAATGATAACTTTTGGGGTACTAGTATTAGCATCACTCCTTGTGATGTAAAATATTAGCTAGGTAACCTGATATTGACAAATAACCAGCGTAGTCCTTAAAATCCTCACCATATTCTGAAATACATGGCCGTTCTAGGTCATTACTCGTCCTTCGTTCTCCGGCCTGAAGCTGGTTTTCTTTGTCTTCGTCGTTGTATACGTTCATGTTCCTGTCCCGCGAGGCCGGGTGTCGTGCAAACTGCATGTCCGCCTCGCTCGGTTCTTCCCACGAGCACCGCCCACTAACTCCGCTCAGACTAGATCCTTCCAACTCCATGCCATGGTCAACAATGTCCTAGCAGTCAGAAGAAAGGATATACTTTAGCATTGAAAGTTACACATCTTTAAAGCATGAATCCATTATCTTTCAGTTGTTTTTTTTTGCAACAAATAGGGTTGAATATTAATATACCGAGCTGCGCAATAACTACCGTACTTCTTTTTTTTGGTACCAGGTACCATAACAAGAATGATGTAATTCAAATGTAAATGGAGACATCACCGACTCCCAAATGCCTCACTATTACAAAAGAGAAAATCGAGTTTTGCTCTTTGCTATACATTTTTGCAAATACACGGTTACCACTGGGTAATTTTAAATTGTTAATCAATGATATTCAAGATAGGTGTAAAAGTCATCAACTCTCAAAAAGCCTACCTGTAAACTGGGATCCTTTTCAAATATTGTCTCTCCTCTTCTCATGTCTGTGATCAGCCAAGGTCCTCCAGCGCTGTAACAAAGACAGTACTCGTCACTACACATAAGGGTTACAGGGGCGTGGCAAGCATTTACAAAGTAGGAGGGACAGAGGGGTATTTTGACCCTTTTTGACCCCTTCTTCAATACTTGACCTTTTTGGTTTGACCTTTTTTGGGGTTGGTCAAAAATGGGGGGGGGGTGGGGATGTGACACGTCTTTATGCACCTTTAGTTATATACAAGCGGTACATGTATGATTCCACACATTGTGTAGTAATACTCACACAGGTATGTCTTTGAGTAGCTCTATGATGCCCGGTCCGTTCCACTGTTGAGCTGCTCGCAACTCCTCCGCACACACCCCTACAATCTGTAATGCATAATGATAATGGATGTAAATGAGTTCATTCAAATTTTAATATGCACTTCCCCACTTATATGCTCAAAATATCTAATCAAAGCTGATAAAATGGATATCCCAAAGTACCGTATTCGACGTAATAAGCGCCCTATATCGATATTAATTGTTTTCTCAAATTTAGTTTTTTTATCGAATCACTAATACAGTAAAATCTCGTTATAAGGAGCACCTTTTGGCAAGGCAAATTTGCTCCTTGTAACCAACCTTCCTTGTAACCGATTTTGGTTACAACAAACAGATTTGCTCCCTATCTTCACCCATACATTTATACACACTCACAGGGGAAGCCCTTACAAAGCCCCCGCCTCCCCCTATCCTCCCTCCTCACAGGTCCGTACCTACCCCCTGTATGCCGCTCACATCACAGGGGAAGTCCTTACAAAGGCCGCTGCCTCCCCCTACCCCCCCCTCCTCACAGGTCCGTACCTACCCCCCTGTATGCCGCTCACATCACAGGGGAAGTCCTTAAAAAGGCCCCTGCCTCCCTCTACCCCCCCCTCCTCACAGGTCCGTACCTACCCCCCTGTATGCCGCTCACATCACAGAGGAAGTCCTTACAAAGTCCCCTGCCTCCCCCTACCCACCCCCCTCTCCTCACAGGTCCGTACCTACCCCCTGTATGCCACTCACAGAAGTCCTTACAAAGAAGAAAATTTGCTCCTTATAAACGATTTTCCATTAGAAATGCTCGTTCTAATGGTGTTTTTTTACTATAGAAAAGTATAGAAAAGGTTTTGGCAAAGCAAATGTGCTCCTTATAACCGTCTGCTCCTTATAACCGTCCTCCTTATAACGAGATTTTACTGTACAAGTGCTCCACCAAATGAATGTTTAAAAAAAAAAAGATATGTACTGACCTGTGCAAAGTTAACGGTACCAAAGGCGGATGTGACTGGACGGAGCTGTGGGTCTGTGGCAAGCAGCATGTGTTGGATGCGTGATTCGCTGCCGTCAAGTGGACTGTGCCACGACACGTGGTCACCGGCACACAGCTTATTCTCTGTAATACAATACACAACTTTTAGACAACATGTTGGTATGAGATTCATTGTACTTTTTGAAACCTATGCGAGGCATAGACTAGAGCCAGGATAAAGAGTCGTTTACAGGATATTCCGTTACATGTATTGAACAATTAATTGATTTTATATCATGGGGAATATCAATTGAATAAGGCCAAAAAAGGCTTGTTTTAGGTCACCGACTGACCCCATCAAAACAGGGCCGACCCTTGACTTTCGACCCATGTTACCTGAAACAAACTTTTTTTTTTCTATTTGGCCTAAGGCAAGTTGTCTCATTAAAAAAAGATGAATATATTATTTTCTTGGATATTCTAAAATTTGTTTTTAAATGCATGACAAAAGTTGAGTAAACCACTTACCAGATTGGAATACATATCGGGCAAGGGCCTGCATCAGAGAGGCTGGCCACGTTGGGGGCGCCATCTCCCCCTTCTCCCGCTTTAACCGGAATGTCAACTCGAAGCCAAAGCCACTCGGACTATCTGGTGCACCCCGAACTCTGAAATACCATAGCAATATTTACTTGACACGATGTGGTGATACAAGATTTACAGACAACTGCTGATGTTCTTGTGTACCGTAAATTCTCGCGTATAAGCCTAACTCTCGTATAAGCCGCACCCCGACTTTAGGCCGATCCTATAAGCCGCACCAGCGATCTGACTATGGTGACATTCAGTAATGTATCATAGTAGCTAAAACTCCCGTATAAGCCACACTGGCGATCTGACTCTTGTACTAGCCGCGGCTTATACGCGAGAATTTACGGTATGTGTACTTGATGTATCTGTGGCTCTATAAGTTTTATAGATAATGTACTACCGGTACTTGACGTACAAATTTACCTTTAGGGTGACTTTAAGATGACCCCATAGAGTGTGAGAAAAATACACTTATATATGATATACATGTATGAAAATCCTCGATTTAATAATCGATTTCTATTCAAGCTTAAAACGCATTACAACCCTGCCTCTAAGACGACACCTTACGTTTGATAAAATAGGGGCCAATTTGTCAAAAATAGTGTCAAGGAGGTGTGTATGTTGGCGGCGTGGGGGGGGGGGGGGGGGTGGGGGTTATTGAAACAAAGATATGGCATGTACTTACTTGTGTACCCTCTCATCTCCGTGAAGGTCCGACAGTCCAAAGCTGATGTAGTGCCAGTGGGGCGGGGTACCGAGTGACGGGTCGCCCGGGTTGGCATACATACTGATATAGTCCAGCGGGTCAGGACCTCCGAGCCTGAAACAATGATGAACATAAACTCACATTAATATAGGCAAATAGAGGGACAATCTTATTATGATGTACCGGTAATGCATGATGACACATGTTGACCAAGGCCGGACAGTCATTTAAGCATTATATAGTGTGTTCCATTAGACATCTTTCAATATTTCGATTACCATATCCAACATAATAAGCGCCCTGGTATAAAAAAAACGGGAGGGGTCTTCTTTTTCTTTCCTTTTTCTTCTCTTCTTTTTTTTTTTTGGGGGGGGGGGGGATTTGCTTAATGAACCAACCTACCTCACACACTGGACCGAATTACCTCACAATAACTTTTAAAACCCCCCCCCCCCCCTCCCTGCGCGGTTGTTAGATAATGACCACTCCGCTCCTTGCAGTGCTCTACATAAAATTTCCGAAAGGTCCCCAAGGGTGACCTCAGGTACTTCTCACTCACAGCCCACCCCTGCCACCATCTGGGAGCGGTAGATCTCCATTCTGTGGCGGGGGCGGTGCGGGGGGTGGCGGCAGGGCGCGGTGCTGCTCCTAGCGGGGGAGGGGCCGGGGGGCGGCGGCCGGGGGTCGGTGCCCTACACAAACGTGCCTTATAGTTTCGGCATCAATGTCAACAGTGGCCGCGACCCGAGACGGTAGGGTCAGGCTGCTGGGGGCCTCACCGGGAGGGTACCCCTACTGCTGCCGCTACCCCCTGCAGGCCTTCAGGCCGGGGCCACCCCACGGAGCTCCGACTGTAGGGGGGGGGGGGGGGGTCAGGTTATCATCCATTCTTCACAAGGGATCATAGACTAGTGCAGGCCCCAGATCATCTCCGTCATAGCCTTTGTTACCTCATGTACCTCTTCAGAGTTTTTCGAGAATAAAATTGGCATTGTCTAATTAAATTAACACATCCTCATCCTGATGTGGTAGATTTAGATGGGGGTTTTCCCCCCAAGAGGAAGGCAATCAATCATTTCATAATATTACTATATGAATAATAAACTAATTGTTTTTGCCCATGTACTAATAAGATTCTATTTGCATTTTGACCTCCCTGTCGTTTGTCCCGCCCCCTCCCTTCATGTTGCGCCCCTCACTTTTCAAATCCTACATTCACTACTGGCATCTATATGCTTGCCAATCTGTCCATGTAATCATGCCGGACTAACTAAAACTCATTGAAAACTATTCTCTGAGCTTCATCCGGTGGTAACATTTTCTCTTATAGGGATGTCAACTGCCTATCCAACAGTTAGGGCTTTATGTGTCATTCCTAGAATTCAACCTAGAAGACGTCCCTGATTGGTGTTGGAGCCCTTCTATAAAGTATATACATGTAGTACATGTAGTATTGTATACACAGAGGGGAGAATTGTGCGTACAAAACACCTTTATATTAATGCGTATAAAAGGGGATCCAGGGGGGGGGGGGGGTGTCAATTTCTTGAGATCTTTTGCATACACACGTCATAGAAGCACACTCACTTACCCCAGGTCATACCATAGGGATGCTTCTAAATAAGATTAAGATACCGATAAAAGTATTGAAGTAGCATGCCTAATGTTTCCCAGCTGTAAGATACCATAGGGGGTGCATGTCCATCCTCTACGTCAGATAAGATCAGACAGTGCAATGGTGAATCGGCCAACACCAACCACTAGAGCTGATACAATACCTCATATATCAAGGTTTAACACCACCCAAGTCGGCAATACGTTCTTGACAAGCACTAGCTAAATAGCTCTGGGTGTGAGATCAAGTCACCAATAACTGGTAAAAATGCAAATATCAGTCAAATATTGCAGGACACACTACTGGCAGTAAAATAAACATTGTTGAGCGGATTGTGATTAATCGGTCAAAGTCGAGGTAATTGCCAAATTAATAGTACCTCATTTAAGCTATTGGTAACTCTGGTGTATGTCTATGCACAGTATGGGGGTGTAGAGTTATAAACACACCTACAAATGGCTAGGGAACATTCTCCTTTGAATGCTGCACCTCTCTGGCCCTTAAAGTACTACACATAATAAATAAAGTACAATACCATGTATTATTAATGGGCGGCAAACCGACTGCTAGATAGACGTGTGAGATGTGTGGGGCCTGGGGCTGGGTACCTAACCCTGCGGCCATCCTTCTCCAGGGTCTGACTGATGGTGTACAGACACCCTACCCCACCTGGGGGGCCACCATCCATACCTCCTCAGCGTAAACTTTTACTCAGGAGGCAAAGTCATCTCACCCTCACCCAATACACAGTCTTCTAGCCCCACCTAGACACATGTCATCGCTACCCCACACACGGCCACAGGGTCATGATTAATGGGGTGTATATAAAACAGGTACACTCCCAAAACTCACTGATTTAGTGATCTTTTGTGGGAAAGTCAACTTGAGACGATTAAGGAGTTGGTCTGAAATTCATCTCAATTTGTAAAGATGGATGGTGCCGTCAGGGATAAAGGACTTGTCCATTGTCAATGACAAACATTGGGGCGGCTGGGGGAGGGGGGAGGGCTTACAAATTCACTATCAAGAGGCAGTAGAAGCCCTAATTCTATATATCAAACTGACAATTACTTAACCTATCTACCTATATAATTTGATATTTAGTAACACAATACACGACTCAGAGACGTCCAAATATTGGTAGTAAAACTGGATCATGTTTGGTGTAAAAATGTCAAACTCCTCAGTGGTGATAAACACAGAGCCATGGGAGGGGCGGGGCATGGTGACGGGCCCGGGTACTCTAAAACAAGAGAGGCGAGTCCGTGGGTGGCGTTGATGGGTTTCAACAGGGATGTAGATCTAGCCCCTGGTTTCACTATCCTCTGAGTATTCAGAATTTAAGAGTTTAAAAGACAACTTCGATTTTGAATTAAAACTAATCGCCCCTCCCCCTCTCCCTGCAGTAACAAACACCCCAACCCGAACCACGCTGTATTTTTATATTGTGGGATTTATACCTGAACCGTTGCAGTCTGGGTGCCTTGGGGGTTTGGTGACAACTGAAGCGTTTCCTCTTCATTGTTGGCACTCTCCTGGTTATACCAGTAATATTGAGTACAGTCGTCCTAGCAGTTCAATAATACTATCCAAGAGGGTGTCTTTGTATAGGTACCGATATCAAAGGTACATGTATATTGTCGCACAACTTTGAGACCTCACTTTCTCCTATCTACACAAGTCCAAAGGAATGTCTTTCCTTAGTCTCAGTCCCATATGGTCAACGAGGCTGAGATGGTCATGCATCTAGTGGTAGTAAAAGGGGATACTCCTGTCCTGCTGGGAGTACTGGAGGAGGTGATGCTGTAGGCTCCTGTAGTGGCCGTGTCCTCCTGTTGCTGCCCTGTACAGTGTGTTAGCCCTGCAGGAGTCGTCACGTGTTGTCAGGTCGGGGGTCAGGGCGGTACTGCTGCTGCTGCTGCTGCTGTAGGGGGGTGTACCACCTACTGGTAGCCACAGCACACTGCATGCTTCTCTCCCACACCCCTACACGGATAATGTTTGAACTCCAGAACTTAGTCAATGGTGACGAACCTAGTTAGCCGTTTTTCGGTTAGTTACTCCTATCAGATATGGTCAGTAGTGACGTACCCACTTAAGTCATTCCATTCCTATGACAGTGTTGCCGAAAACTGCCCAACTGTATTGAGAAATGTGTAAATCCATTGGAAATGGTTACATGGCCATATCTTCGCTCCTACTGTTGGAAAACGAAGGTCATGGCCGGCCATTGTGGCTGATGTCTGATGGCCTCACATCGGCCATTAGGATTCTACATCGGCAAAAGCCGATGTACCGATGTCATTTCAGCAACACTGCTATGAGTACCGGTATTAGGCCTTAGACATATTGTGTTTTGTCTTGGTCATTTTTGACTGTCAGTTTGTCATTCTGACCAATATCCCTATGACTAACCTGTGATAGCAACTACAGACTGAGGCCCAGAGCATTTAGGTTATCAGTGAAGGCCGGCAGGGGCGGATCCAGGGGGGCGGGGGAAGTCCTGGGGGTCCGGACCCCCCCTTTAGGGAATTTTTTTTTAGATCTTTTAAATGATAATTTGATCCGCCGCGAGAGGCGCTTCGCGTCACTTTTTGGTACTTTGGTGTTTGGTGGACCCCCCTTTTCAAATTCCTGAGTCCGCCCCTGCGGCCGCCCGTCTCGCTACTCCACCGTCCACCACTCCGGCAGTCTGACCATCAGACACAGTCTACGAACAGGTGTATAATATCAGTATTCAAATTTCGTTTTGGTTGGGAACTTTTATTTGTCTCGTCTCATACCCAGGCACGTACTAACTACATCCCATAACTGTCGCTAGAAAACATGGCACCAACCAAAAGCTCTTTGTATCAGTAATGAAGTGAGCTAGAACTATTGCGTCGGTTCTCTTACAGGTCATTGGGTGCTCATATTTGTCAGTGCTTGCTGATGAGTAACAAGTGTTTTCTTAGTGGACGTAAATATAGGAGAGAGGGAAACTTGAATAAAGTAGGATTGCCTGACGTGAGGTCCATGAATACCATATGAGAAATGAATACGTGGACATAAGTCAGTAGAAGTGGCAATCTCAAGGAGGAGAGCACACCAGCTGCAGGCGCTATACCTAATGTATAGGATAAAATAGGAGTTATCACAGACTTGAAGTAATTCAAAAGCGCAGAGGAGGTTTAGAGTAGCAGTACTTGGGCTGAGTTGGTGGGGGAGCTGGGAGGGGAGTTCCTCTGGAGATGCTTGGGGGGCATCCACAATACACTGGCAGCTCCGTGGGGGTTGTCTCCCTGTCAGTCGGCCTCTACACTGAACCACCACCAGGAGGGCTGTGAGGGTAGTTAATCCTGTAAGGGCCGCATGGTGCTTTAATGTGCTATGTGCTTGGTCCTCATGATGCATGAATGCCCCAGGCATGAGGCATGAATGCAGCTCTGGCAACCAGATCGCCAGGGTTATATTCATGCATCATGTCGACCCTACACTTGATACAATCCCGAAGGGTCGGCATGATGCTTGATAAGTTGATTGCAGTACTAGCAAGGTACTCACAACGGCTGCAGTGATCCAGCTGCATTTATGCATCATGACGACAAAGGACATGCTTCATTAAAGCACTATGCGGCCCTTAAGGGGTAAACTCCACCCCCAGTTGGATCTCACCCCACCTCCCTGGTCTCTCTCCGCCTCCCTGTGAGTCTATCTGCTCTCAGAACACAGGTCCCCTGGAGCTTGGGTGGAGACCAACGCTGAGATCTCCTACACAGCACGCTGAGGCCCGCAGTTCAATAGGGCTGCATTGATCGTGGTAATCCTACCCCACAGAAAGTTTGAAAACATGTGAATAAATCCTCATCTTGAATCATTTTAAAAACACTCACAACTTCAGGGGGGCTCTGGTTTAGAAGAAGCAACTTTTCGCGATCAAATATTATCGTTTTTCAAACATAGAAAAGAGAGGTTGGGTGTTCAATTACCGAGGAGGAAGGAATGATTGGTGATATATGAATTCCCTATATGATCTATAGTAACCATGTGCGTACACAAAATCCCGGGAAAGGGGTGCATTTTGGGCCCTACTGGCGGGTCCGGCCGGTCCCGCCATTAGGGGTCCTTTTTGAGCCATTTTGGGGCAAAAGGGGTATGTTTTTAGGCCACAAATGTCAAAGCAAAAAGTCCAAAAAATCCTGTTGAAAGGGGTATATTTCCCGTGGAATTTGGCCCAAATTTTTGGTGGTATCCCGCCCAAAGGGTTTCAATTTTATTTCATGTGGAGAAACAAAGTTACTATGATTCAGTGCTAAATTGGTCGTTCTCCACACCCCTGTGGAGAAACTGATGCTCATTCTCCATGGCCTGTTTCTCCACGATGTCATCACCAAAATAGCTATGAAACCAATCTTTAAGTGTATATTTTGATGAAGTTAATCAATCACATAAAATAAATACAGAGATCCACTCTAATCAGTCTGAACTCCTGGTTTCTCCATGAGTGGTGCATCATCTCTTCATCTATAAAATATCTTTGATCGAAGAAATAGTACTCTATTTGATGTCAACATGCATATATATATAATAAGATAAGATATATCCCCTTCCCATCGGATCCAAACTCATCCCTCATCCCCCAAATTAGTAGATTACCATCCACCTCTGTTGTTAACTAAACAGCGGCCCCTCCCCAGCCCGGGTCCCCACCCTGTGACAGTCAAGTGAGGTGTGTGGGGGGCGGGGTCCTGTAGCGGACCCCGGGGGCGGCAGGGGCGGCAGGGGGGGTGGGCTGCTATAGGCGGGGGGCATGGCTACATACCCCCCTCAGACCGTTACATTGACTGCAGACCTCTCCTACTGCGGACCAGCACCCACCTGGAGTACTGGTGGGCACTGGGGATGCTGTACTCATTCTGAATGGCTGCTATCCACCCCCCCCCCCCCCCTCCCACCACCACCTCCATTCTATAGTCAAGTTTGAGGTTAATTCTACCCCCATGTCCATCAAAGTACCTTAATACTACATTGTATGATCATTGATGATTTGTGTCAAAGCTTTAGTTTGACAGAATCTTGAGTGAAAGTACAACGATGTACCGTCATGTCACTTTTTGTCAGGTAGTCCTAGATAGTTTATGCACATCCCTGGTAGTCTTACCATAACCCCCTCCCCTATACACTCCTGTGCTACCCCCACGGCTACCCCCCAGTCACGACCCCCTACCTCACCCCCCTTAAGGGGAGACTGACAATATGGACCCCTTCAGGGACAAGGGCCACTACCCCCGACAGCGCAGCAATTAAATGGTTTTAATGTCCCCCATTGAACAGGTGCAACCAAGTGGACGACTTACATGGCCTAAGCTAACCGAACAGGAATTATTCTAATTATGCGTGTTCTTCTATTAATTTGTCTTTTAAATTGCTATAACCAACTTTTTTCTACCGAGTTTTGGTTGTTATTACTTTTTGATGTGCACTTTTTCAATGAGCATCAATTGACTCATATTAACTTTCTCAAGTTTTTGACACGACAAACATTAGCAGTGTTGCTGAAATGATTAGATGCGTAGAATCTTAATGGCCGGCGTACTCCTTCCAAAGTACATTTGACCTGCGTGACGGGCAAATGGCCTGTGTAAGATTCCAAGAGGCAGGCCAATGTGGCCTACGTCCGGGAAAAGTTTTCGGCAACACTGCATTAGTACCATAAATTCTCACGTATAAGCCTAACTTTCGTATAAGCCGCACCCCATAACTTGGGAGAATCCTATAAGCCGAACAGGGTATGAAAATTGGCAATTTCGTATCTAGTCCAGTTGCCAGGGAGGAATTATCCTTGCAACCTTGCAATAAAACCCCCCGAAGAGGTTATGACTGATTTGGGTACAGGAAGTCATATACTTTCAGAATCTTGACGATGCCCGGCTGGCATCGTTGAGCGTTTTCCGAAATTCAAGATGGCGTCCAAGATGGCTGACAAAAATGTTAAAAGTCTTAAATCAGTCAATTCTTACGTGATTTGCATGTGTAATACCTCTAAATTGGGGTTTTTGGGCATGCCTGATTGATTAAAAGAGTCAAAAAGTCATTTGAGTAGGTATCCATGGTGATAGCGTGTTTCCATAGCAACCAGCATGCCGATTCTAATACAAAATCTATATTGTTTTAAGAAGTTTGTCATTTCTCAATACCTACACTCATGTAATATCTCAAATTAAAGGTCTCATTGAGATACATCATTTTAACATAGTTTTAGAGTTGTCACAGGTCCTAGGTTACCATGGCAACCAGAAATCACCAACAATAGTGCCTAATGATTGATGCCGAAACATCATCATCCTTACTGATAACTGCAAATACATGACAGAACAACCAACATGGCCACCAGATAATGATTCTCTGCTTGACGTCAAAATGTCACCTTAGTGGTTATCTATGGAGATGGGTCAATTCCCTAGCAACCAATATGCTTATATGCAGAAAGTTTCGATTTCATGTTATGATTTTTACCAAATGTGCACTTTTTATCATAGATCTTAAAAACTCACATCTTTTAACATGTTATCAATTGCTGCTGCTACTATGGTAACTAAAAATAATTTTCTGCTGTACATACTGAATCTGGGACCTGCTGGCAAGCCTCCTGACTATGAGGTGATGACAAGTCATATTAGTGGTGTCCAGTGGCATAGGAAAAGGAGGGGCCAGGGGGGCCCAGGCCCCCCCCAATCACAGAGGAGCTGAATATGTTTGGGCCCCCCCAAAATGTTTCAAGACCTTTAATATAATACACACAATTTTCAATCCTTACCTCTCCCACAATAGAGAAAAGTGGGTGCAGAGGGGACTGGGTCCCCAAATCATAACTAAAAGTGGGCTCAAATACTACTTTTCTTTACATTCTAATATAAGTGTATATATGATGCATCATGCATAAAAACCGATACTTAAAGCTGGTTGGATTGGGCCCCCCTGGGTCTCCCCAATGAAGATTTGCTTCCTATTCCTCTGGGTGTCTATAAGATGCATCCTCAGAGCTCCCATAAATCTATGATGTTCACAACAGTCATTAAAGCAGCTCATACCCTGCCAGTCCTCCCATAGTGCACTCATTATTAGCCAGCCCCTTTGTCATCCTGGCTGCCCCTTTGTTGGCCTGGCCAGCCCCTTTGTGGGCCTGGCCAGCTAGTGAATGATGCAGTATAGCTGTTCAATATCAACAATACGCAAACATATGAACATGCAGATGTATATCATTACTGTGTAATAACTCCAGTCTGCTGACATTCCTCATACAGATACAAAATGTATAATGCTATAACAGTTTGTAACTTTTTGCTTGATGGTTAGCTTAGTAGCACACAATAATGGCTTCAGTCACTATCTCACTGAATACTACGGCCAATACTACAATCAATATGGTCATTTACAATGGTTTCCTCCTCCAGATTGTACACCATAGTGTCATTTGGATGGGACACTAAGGATGTGAATCAATGATCTGACATTTCCACATATCTGTGCAGTTTAATCAAGCATGATCATCAGCAAGTAACATTTCCATGAACAGCATGGGTCTGAGGAAGAACAGTTACAGCAAAGCATTTTGAGGATAGTTGATGGAGGAATATGAATCACATTTGGCAATGGTGTGGGGATGACACACTTCATTGCTGTATGCAAAGACCAGTCAAATAGCAGAGGGTCTTGTTCTGGATGTTCTGAAGACATAGCACCCCCTCAGGTTAGCAGAATAAAGACACCGGTGTCATAAGAGATGACATGTACTCTTTGATATTACTACACAGATGTCATAGCTTGATTGGTCATGATTGCATTGGCTTGTTCATTTGTGATGCTTGATCATGTAGCTGTATTCTCCTGATCAGAGAGGAGTCTTTGAATTTCTCAGTTCTTGAGAATCAAGATCGATAGAGCCTGATTAGTTCCAATTGATCCATTGACACTTCTGTGTCAACTGAATCTGCCTCCCTTATCTATGACCTTTTCCAGTTCACAGCCATGGCAGTAACTTGTCAATGAAACCATCAGGAAGCTTTCTCATGTAAGGCTGAATGCCCCTTTTGATGCTTGAGGTGTACATGGCTATTGATATTCTCATGTAGCTTCTTTCTGTCCTTTTCATATTTTGTTAAATGGGCCTGGATTTACTCCTTGTGTATGTTGGCAACAGTGTATCATTGCTCCCTAAATCGATTATAGTGCTTAACAGCTAGCTGCAAAAAGCAGGATCAGTGCCAACTAGTTTGTGACATTCTCATTTGAGGTTATGTTAGTCAGTACAAACCACACTGCATTGGAACTGATGAGTCGCATGGTGTGCTTGCCCTGGATCAACTTTTCCTCAGTTAATTCTGGCAACAACTTCAATGTGTACATGTGGTGATTTTGGAGTAAGAGGCCTGTTGCTCACTAGGGTCAGGCCAGTAAAAGTTGGTGGAAAGGGAGGTTAGGGGGTCAGATTATGGTGGTTACCATGGATGATGAAAGGTTGCAGACACAGGGTATTTGGATTGCAGAGACTGACCAGAGAGACATAGTGCCTAAAAGCGTGTGGGAGTGGTAATTTGAACTACCTCTATGTCAATCATTATGGATTATTGTTGTTGATTTCCAGTTGTCATGGTCAGATTTGAATGATTGATCGATTTGTTTAATGTCCAGACGTACATCAAGTACCTCACGAGACATATCTCAAGTTAGCAAGGTAGCCTTCCACAAATAGTAGTAGTGTTGCCTTGCAGTGAGACAGATATCTATATGCTGCTTGCCTAATGCAGCAGTGACTGCATCTATGGATGATAGAATGCATGAAATGAATGACCACATCTATGAGGTGAGGGAGAAAACCGCTAGGTACCATGCTCTTTTCAGAGGAGAGCGTTCTTTTATTTGCATGGTCCTACATACCTGGGCTAGTACTATAGTAGGCAGGGCCAGACAAACCATAGCTTTTGATATTTCAGACATGGTTCTCTGAGGAAAGATCACAAGAAAGACCACCAGCAAGTTATTCTACTCCTTCATGGCCCCATCATGGAGGTCCCCACTAACACAGGGGGAAGTTGTCATGGTTACCCAGTACCCAAGCCAACTGTGGAAACATATTAAAATCATGCATCTCAGTGAGACATTTACTTTGAGATATCACATGACCATATCATGTTAAGAAAAGACAATTTCCTCAATACAAAATATATTGTGAGCTAAAATCATGTTTTGAGATAAAATGTTGGTTGCTATGGAAATGATGCATCCCCATGGATACCCACTCAAATGACTTTTTGATATTGAGGACAGAGTATATTGTGGCCATGTTGGTTGTTCTGTCATGCAATCGCAGTTATCAGTAAGGATGATGATGTTTCGGCATCAATCATTAGGCACTATTGTTGGTGATTTCTGGTTGCCATGGTAACCTAGGACCTGTGACAACTCTAAAACTATGTTAAAATGATGTATCTCAATGAGACCTTTAATTTGAGATATTACATGAGTGTAGGTGTTGAGAAATGACAAACTTCTTAAAACAATATAGATTTTGTATTAGAATCGGCATGCTGGTTGCTATGGAAACACGCTATCACCATGGATACCTTCTCAAATGACTTTTTGACTCTTTTAATCAATCAGGCATGCCCAAAAACCCCAATTTAGAGGTATTACACATGCAAATCACATAAGAATTGACTGATTTATGACTTTAAACATTTTTGTCAGCCATCTTGGACGCCATCTTGAATTTCGGAAAACGCTCAACGATGCCAGCTGGGCATCGTCAAGATTCTGAAAGTATATGACTTCCTGTACCCAAATCAGTCATAACCTCTTCGGGGGGTTTTTATGCAAGGTTTTCAAGCTGGCAACTGGACTAATCGTCTTATACTAGCAAAAACCCTTGTATAAGTCTCTTCCCCACTTTAGGAGGATAATATAAGCCGCACTAGGGTTACGACTTTCATGCAAGCCGCGGCTACTACGTACGATACGATGTAGGATAGAATGACCATGTAGCTTAAGGGGAATACGTGACACACGCTTTTGTCAAATAAATGTACTTATTATCTTTACTTCATGTTTCTAACACTACCTGCCGGGTACCGTAAAGTAGAGGGGGTACTTACTGCTATATTATATGCTGCCTGTTGGTGATCTATATCTAGTATAGGACAGAGGAAACTGAGAACGGCCAGAGGTGAGGTAGGTACTAGAAGACGTAAATATAGAGTTAAAGACCTGCACTGATCAGAGACCAGAGTATAACATAGCACCCACTTATATTAGGGACACTTAATGCAGCAAACTAATGGCTCCAAGGGATCACACCAGACCACCACTGACTACCAAAACACACTTTCTTAAAACCACTGGATCTTGAGTCATTAGACCCCCACATGGACCCCCAGCTGTGTTTCTAGTGCCCCTGTGGAATGTTGGAGTTGGGGGGAGTACTGTAACTTGTAAAGAATTGTCACTAAAAAAGTGTCAATCATAATATATAAACTAGTTAGTGATAGGAATTTTATTTCTACCCGAGGGGAGACCGGTGTCGAGATAAGACAGAAGCTGAAGAGGAGTGACTGTAAATTCTTGTGCGGTACGGGTCGGACCCCTGGTGATGCTTGCTCGATTCTCCCAGCTTACACAAGTGTTTTTACAAGTATAGTACAGAACGTCTCCTAAAGTAGCCCAAACCAGACCCCAGGTGCGGCTTATAGGCGGCTCCCAATATTGGGGTACGGCTCTTTAAGGAGGGTTGAGCTTATACCCAAGAATTAACAGCAGTTCAGCGTTCCAACTTGCATTAGATACAAACGAACTACGGTTAAAAAGTCGAAATGTTCAAATTAAGGCCCCTGAATTAAGTGTTAAAAATAGTCAACACGGTTAATATGCAATCCCCGGATGCAATCGGGTACGAGTGTCTAGTTCATTTCTGTTAATAAATGTGACGTCACTAGTTGGTGCCGCCCGAAATGTCAGAAGACGTGTTATTGTCTTTCTCTGGTTAGATCCGAGAAATCCACCGAGTTCTATTCTAAAGTAAAGGCCCTCTATATAAGTACATGTCTTGGCAACACCAAAAAAAACACACACTTAAAGCCAGGGAAAAACTTGAAGACTTTAATCCCTGATATATTTGCCCCCTCGATCCTCTCGCTGAGAGCAATATGTACCAATATGGAACACAATGGATATTACTCACGAGTAAGACTATTCACAAATCAGTGATGCAGCATACAGGAGCTAAAAGATTCACCTTTCTCAAGCCCCCCGCCCCCTCCACACCTCGTCACAATTTTGAGCAATTTGCTCTATGCCATGTTCTAAAAGCTTTCATCATTTAACCCAAAGAGGTCCCCCCCCCCCCACACTAGTAATTTGTGAACGTTCCCTCATTAAACCTCGAACTTAGGACAGAGTCAGTAAAGAGTACATATTTGTTACGTACAGTTAATCTGCTACCTCTACGCTGACTGTAATAAGTGCATAAAAAAGAATCAAACATTTCTCAAAAAGGAAGACTGCTGATTTTTATACCACGTCACATGTGAAGCTGGGCGTCCTCTAGCGGCGCCGAAGGGAACTACTGGCGCCTCACGTCCGGTTACCCCCCACGAGGCCCCCTGGCCGCGTCTATAGTTACCATGACAACTCCGTAGAGGCTCTCCCATTGGCGACATCTACATGGCATGTAGCACTGCTACATTGTTCTTTCAGAAACCAAGCCCCCCCCCCCCGGGCCAGCTAAAACTGAGTGCGACCGACCCCTTTGAGCTATTAAACGCGCTGGATTTTGTTTTTGTTTTTATTTTTTTGCTAAAAAGGGGTAACCCTTTTTTGGTCCCTTCTCAAGTGGGGTCCAGATTCTTTTGCCCCCCCCCCCTCCCCTCCCAGGGGTCTATTTTTTTTTTGTCCCCACCCTTTTTTTTTTTTGTTTAATACAACCTCATTAAATCCAGGATATCAAAGGTAAAATCGTATGTACAGTCAAGTGAAATAGGGGGTACCCGTAATTGCATACAGAGAAAGACACGCTTCACAAATGGGCCATCTCAGCTGCCTTCAATATACCACTTTCATATTATATGTTTACCGCAAGATGTCTGATAAGATAAGTAAAGAGAGTATGAATTGGTTTCCCTCAGGCCTGATACAAAGTGATCCTTTCGCTCAGTATCGTAAATATACATGTACAGTCTACATAGCCTAAATATGTCTTAATGTTTGCGGACACTTTTTATGCATGTACGATTGTATCAAGATATTTCTGAAATGAAAATGTCAACATTTCTTGCTGTCATGGACTAGTTCTAGAGTATACCCCAGGCTCAGTAGTTGCAGGTCTCCGCCGTCCAGTGCTGCCCTCTGGGTACATCCATTAACACTACTATCGGGGTGCAGACTTGTCAATCTTTTTTTTTTAATACGTTTTTATTTCATCCTGGTTAACAAGTTCACAAAATACATGTGTTCGGCCACGAATCAACCAGTGTCATAGTGAAGTTATATGATCATACCATACACTTGAATTCCATTACAATATTCATATTTACACTTCATAAAATAATTATACTATGAGAAAATGTGAATAAATCTAATGGAGACGTGCATCATATTTCCGTCTCTGTGACTGTGAGGTTTAGGCCTGCAGCGCCCCTATATATAGAGCTGAGTAACGGTCCCGACTCCACTCTGACTGTTGATGTAGGGGTACCGAGATCTGCGCCTTTAGCTTGCAGCACTAGCAGAGGGTGCACTCTCCTAGCACGTCGTAATATAGATACAGTTGCACAAATTATGATATGTTTGTAATCACGGGATTAAGACGAAATTCTTTCCTGCCCTCAAAAGCAGGACGAGAATCGTATGTATCGTATGTACATGTATCTTAGCTTTCATATCACACAATGCCTACCTTTGAGTTTTGAGTTATTTTACTGGGGGTACATCAATGTGGTGGAGGGTAAATTACAGAATATTTGGACTACAGGATTTTAGAGCAGTCCTTTTTATAGGTGGCATGGGACAGAAAAAAAGAAGCTGCTCCCACTTTTAATCAATTCATCGAAGTATATATTAGGACATACCCCCAATCCGAAAGACTTAATATTGAGTATTTGTTGTTTAGCGTATACTCTCCCCCCTCCCAAATTCGATTTCCCATTTTCCTTCTTCTATTTGTTATTGGTGGTGGTGGTGGTGGGGGCGGGGGGGGGGGGGGCAGGGTCAAATTCTCACTAGTCAGGAATTGCCAAAAGTGGCGGATCCGTAATGCAAGTTATTCTAATAATTGTCAATATATCTAATGTTGACAACCTGACGTGCACATACCCGGTATGTGTTTTACGTAGTGCAAATTAATAAACAACCAGGCCCATGCCTTACATTAATACGCGTGACGTTAAGCCCATGGACGTCAGGTGTTGCCATAGAAACACCAATAGCAGGTAATATACAGTTCACAGGGGGTCCAACATGGTGTTTACACTCCACTTGTATATACTGAGGAATAATTGGGCTAGCACGCTAGCGATTTCTGAAATACAAAGTACCGTAGGCCTATAGACAGTATGTATCATTTATCTTTCTAGATGTATACATTTGTACAATTATTAGGAAGGTGCGACAATAAATGTAAGGGGAAGGTTCTTAAATCACGATATTGAATAAAGATCTCTTTAGTAATTGAGTCAGAGATTGGACTGAACCTAAAGGACTATGCTGTAAAGTCTCTTGTGCAACCCGCACCCCTCGTATAACCCGCACCTATATAGTCTTTGAGAAAATGGTCTGAGCTCTGATCATGGACACTTGTATGACACTTCTATAAAAACTTGTATAAACCGCACCCTGACTTTGAGAATATTGTAGAACCCGCACCTGTGATTTACTTCCTGTACAACCTGCGGCTTTTACACGCGACTTTACGGTACCTTAGATTACCACCCACGAAGATACGAAGACAACAACCGTCTGCTCAGGACAGGTAACACTTTTTGTTTCAGTGTCTGATACTTAATTAGATAGATCATTAATTAGACCAGACATGTCAGACAGAGCGCTAGGAGATCCCTACCTGGGTGAATAGCTAACAGGTTCTCAGTGTTACCGACCCGTTGGGGTTATATTGCTCCCTTTGACATTTTGAGAATTCTTTATTTTTATGGCAGCGTAAGATTATTTTTTCAATTCTGGCCAGTGTGCTATATTCGATCTATTTAGATCTGAAAGTACCTGTTCTTTGGAAAATATCAATGCGTAATTTTCGCTGCAGTCTAAGTTTAGACATATAATCAGGGACTATTATACGTTATTTATGTCTTTTATCCCTTCTTATCGAGATTACAAAGAATCCACTGTGTAAGGTGGGTCTATTTCTGTTGCACATATAACTATATAAAGTCCCTGTCTATTCTAGTCAAGGGGGTCCTAAATATATCTCAACGCAGGTTTCACTTTGCCCCTTCAAGCGCAAATGGCAATTCCCCCTTAAATCCCCTGCGCTTATACAGGACCTGCTCTCATATGAAGTCCTTAGATGTTTCAATAGACCTATTGCAATAGTATCTGTACACTGAGTTGAAATGAGAACTGGGCACTATTTTGTGTGGCCATGTATGCCGGGCGGGGGGGGGGGGGCATGTATGGCACCATGTGAGTAGTGTAGGGAGAGGGTGGGTGGGTGGTATGGTCGACGTGCAAGTTAGTGTAGAGGGGATGGGGGGGGGGGGGGGAGGGGTTGCTGACCGGAGGGATCAGGGCACGTCGTGGGTGGTCTGCGGCAAGGTGTGAGGCCGCCACCTGACCACCTGACCCGCTCCCTGGTGGTCTGCCGACAAACTACAGCACGAGTGATTGGTCAGGCAATAGAGTGAAGTCCCCTAAGGGAGTGGTTACTTTGGGAAGAGTCAGTGGATTTTCACACAAGTGTGCAAATTAATTTTGGTGCCCCCGCGAAAGGAGGGTCCAAATTTCCCCTTCTTTTTAATGGAGGATTCCATTATTATTTAGTCTATAAGAATATTTATCCCAGGGCACGATTCCTCACCAAACCTGTGACTGCAGATGGATCAAAAGCGACCTGGCGACCTGGGCTGTTTTGGAGGCGACTTTCGACTTTCGGCAATAATATAAGTGACCTGGCGACCTTAGGACGAAATTTACAATAGGTTATAGGGTCCACAAAAAGCGACTTTTCGACCATGACCCCTTAATTTCGGCGACTTTCCGACCTCTGGGGGGGGATACCTCTGCACCCCCAAACCTACTGGAGTATCACCTATTGCTGGACAAACTTTAGGCGTGCCTAGATTGCATACAACTGAGTCATATTCTGTCGGGTGTTATTTTCTATTCATTGTTTTTGCCGTTGTTCTTTCCCATGTTCCATTCCATGTTGGCCCGGTTAGAGGTGCCAATGTGGTGAGGTGTAGGAATACTAGCGGACGGCCCAGGCAGAGCTGGGGTCACCACCGTAGAGCCGGACTAGGACGACTGGGGGCAGATTACGTGCATCCGTAGGGTAGAGCTGATTGGGTAGACAGGGAGGGGTATAGAGGGGTAGGGGATGGAAGAGCTGATTGGATAGACAGGGAGGGGTAGGGGATGGAAGAGCTGATTGGATAGACAGGGAGGGGTAGGGGATGGAAGAGCTGATTGGATAGACAGGGAGGGGTAGGGGATGGAAGAGCTGATTGGATAGACAGGGAGGGGTAGGGGATGGAAGAGCTGATTGGATAGACAGGGAGGGGGAGGGGATGGAAGGGCTGATTGGATAGACAGGGAGGGGGAGGGGATGGAAGGGCTGATTGGATAGACAGGGAGGGGGAGGGGATGGAAGAGCTGATTGGATAGACAGGGAGGGGTAGGGGATGGAAGAGCTGATTGGATAGACAGGGAGGGGGAGGGGATGGAAGAACTGATTGGATAGACAGGGAGGGGTAGGGGATGGAAGAGCTGATTGGATAGACAGGGAGGGGGAGGGGATGGAAGGGCTGATTGGATAGACAGGGAGGGGGGGGGATGGAAGGGCTGATTGGATAGACAGGGAGGGGGAGGGGATGGAAGGGCTGATTGGATAGACAGGGAGGGGTAGGGGATGGAAGAGCTGATTGGATAGACAGGGAGGGGGAGGGGATGGAAGAGCTGATTGGATAGACAGGGAGGGGGAGGGGATGGAAGGGCTGATTGGATAGACAGGGAGGGGGAGGGGATGGAAGAGCTGATTGGATAGACAGGGAGGGGGAGGGGATGGAAGGGCTGATTGGATAGACAGGGAGGGGGAGGGGATGGAAGGGCTGATTGGATAGACAGGGAGGGGTAGGGGATGGAAGAGCTGATTGGATAGACAGGGAGGGGGAGGGGATGGAAGGGCTGATTGGATAGACAGGGAGGGGGAGGGGATGGAAGAGCTGATTGGATAGACAGGGAGGGGTAGGGGATGGAAGGGCTGATTGGATAGACAGGGAGGGGTAGGGGATGGAAGGGCTGATTGGATAGACAGGAAGGGGGAGGGGATGGAAGGGCTGATTGGATAGACAGGGAGGGGTAGGGGATGGAAGGGCTGATTGGATAGACAGGAAGGGGGAGGGGATGGAAGGGTTGATCCGGTGGGAAGGGAGGGGTAGAGGATGGCTGGTCTAATTAGATGGACAGGGAGGGGTAGGGGATGGAAGGGCTAATTAGATGGACAGGGAGGGTAGGAGATGGCTTGGCTAATTAGATGGACAGGGAGGGTAGGAGATGGCTGGTCTAATTAGATGGACAGGGAGGGTAGGGGATGGAAGGGCTAATTTAAGGTGCACAGGGACGGGTAGGGGATTGAAGGGATCAGGAAGACGGGGAAGGAAGAAGACAGGGCTAGTTGGATGGCAGGGTTGTTGGATAGCCAGGGTTGCTGGATACAGTGGAGGGGGAGGGGTAGTAATCCCAGGGCAGGCTGCACGGCGGGGTGTCTGCGGTAGGCAAGGTGAACAGGACCACCCACCTGGTTACACACCGTCCCAGAGGGGGGTGGAGGCCGGGCATGGGGGGGGGGGGGGGGAGGTTAGTAGAACTTTCGGATACTAAGCTAGTACTGAGTATGGTAAACATGATCTCAGGAGTCAAACAGGTCAAAGTCCCGACTTGTGTCCTAAAGTCCGGGCCAGAGTTTGGACTTTTACAAACACAATTAAGATGTCTTTTGACATATTGATACCGTTGGGTCATGGATAACATTGTATGCATACCATACATTTGGTTTCTGTGGATGTCTAGGTTATAAACGTATGAGCTAAAAACTGACCTTCACTTTTCAGAACAAATAACCTGTCACACTTCTTAATACCGGTCGGTAACCATGGCCCTAGCTTCTAGATGACCTGAACATTAGGCCACTCAAAAAAAGCTGGTTTCTCATCACCGCGCACATCATGAAAATCATGATTTGGGGAAAACCTTTTTTTTATTGTACATTTTAGATGAAAAATTGCGTTAAATATTGAGAAATATCGAACATGACGCTCCCTAAACCGCCCCCACCCCCCAAACTTCCCTCCCAAGGGTTCCCCATCAATGTTTCCGAACACCCCCGTGAGAGGATAGAGCAGAGCACTAGACCCATAGAGCACGTCGGTGGGGCTGGGCAGGCCGGGTACAGGGGCTGCATGTGGCGGGACGGGATGCCGGCCGGCCCGGGGACCACCCAGGCCGTGTCCGGGCATGACAGTTCTGCTGGTAGAGGCGGAGGCGGCAGGGGGAATCTCTTGACGACCACTCATCATGACAATGCTGCCATGGCCCATGCATTGGACCACACCGACAGCCAACAGAAGATCATCAATAGACTAGCTCAAGCCCCACCCCCTACTCGCGTCCTTCTTGGGTTACCCCTCCCCCCACCCGCATCCACGGCCACTTACCGTATACTAGGTAGTAGGCCTACGTATTGGCAGGAGATACTAAACGTAGCATATTACTTATTGGACGGCAAAATGCCAATGGGTGGGATGAAGATAAATCAGTTCTCCTCTGCGTTCATTTTGTTAAATACTTCTTCCAAAAAGCACCGCTCCCTTTATTACTTGGCCATATAGACCAGACAGGGATCCCACAACTACATTTCATATTGATTAGATTATTTCTGATATTCCCTCAAGTGCAGCAGAATTTCACGGAAAATCCCCTAAACTTTCCCTAATTTTCCATGACCATGACTTCCCATCACTCATGGGAACTCTGGAGTCACTCTTGGACACAGAACTAAGTAGGGCCTCCATGTACCAGCAGTCGGCAAATAGCCACAGGAAACTAGCAACATCCAATAGGAGGCCATGGCACGTCGAAGACCACCGCTGAGGCAATTAGCTGCCGTGAGAGAGGCGGGACCACCAAGTAGAACTTGTTAGTGGGACTTGTTAATGTTAGTTCTGCTCATATCCCCCACACAGCGCCTTGATATGGGACCCTGCCGTTACTAAGGTTACTAAGGCGTCACTACCAACAGCAATATTGCATTTTGCAGACACTACGCAGTCTGAATCTCCCCGCAATATTCGATATCACATTACTGAAAAAGATTACATCAGTCTCATCGTGTGCATTTATCGTATGTCCCCGTGTATAAGCCAGGCCCTGTGTATAAAAGCCCGGGGAAAAGGTGACTTAGTGTTATATAAGCCAGGGCCCGGGGGTTGAAATATCATTCAACAATAATCACATTTCAGGCCATATTGAACTGTACTTCTACTTGGGGTATTTACATAATTCTTTTGGCTCTGTAAACAACCAATTTGAATAAGATGAAGGTTAAATTGCTAAGGGAAAAAATGGGAAATATTGAAATATATCATAAATGTGTCGGAATAGTAGATAATTCTAGAAATTGTGAGATACCAAATGAAAGTCGTAGGCAATAATAGCTCGTATATGAGATGCTAGGGAGAGGGGGCATCGTTTGTCGGAGGGAGATGGCTTACTAGCCCTATGGTCTCTTGGATTTTGGTTACCAGCTCAACAATTAAATCCTGGAATGGGTGCGATTTGAACCCGTAATCTTTAGACAGTGTCCTATGACCAGGACTAGCTTGGCAGGTGATGCTTGACCCTCGGTGAAGGTTAGTGTTATTCAGATAGAGATTGGCCAGAGTAGCGAGGATTATCTTTTAATTTTATTTTTTTATTTTTTTTATCTTATGTTTTCCTATGACTACCTGTTTTTATTCTTTAGACTTGTTACAGATGATCCCCTGTATACATCAGCGAAGATTGGTTAGAATATTGGTCAATTTCCCACAGAGTAGGAATATGTTGAGAAAATAGGCTGTGTAGCCTAGATGGTAATAGTAAAAGGTGTCTTATTCTCAGATGTCAATACATCAAAATCCGGCCTATGAACTATCGTTTTTTTTTCGCTTCTATTACATCATCATATATCAACCTAACATAATTCTGAGTGATTTCGAGATATCATAGGTAGATCAAGATATATTGAGCAGTGGGATAACCCTTTAATGTAGGACCTCCCAGGCCCTCCCACTGTCCCACTGTGGCTAGTTACACACGGCACCTATTTAATTGTCATGTTACAAGTAGGGATGTCATTGACATTCCCTATATTGATATATCGCTATTATGTCAATAGGTCATATTGACAATTTGGATATATGTCAATATAATCATGTCCATAATCTTTCATGAGAAATTGTTCTCTGACAGTGGAGAAAACAAGGTGTGCACTTGTATCATGGTACCTGAATGTGCTTGCATCCAGTCATGAGTGAACCCTCAGAAAGGTTGTTCTCCACCATTTTAAGTAGAGAGGGAGGGGGTGGGGTAATTAACATAGTGTCCTAAGTCTAACAGTTGAGCTTACAGTTAGGGTACTTAGCCTTTCGACTGACTTTAGGTCAGATACCTATCTTGTAGTATTTAGGCCACTTAAAATTGATTATCAGCTTTGCGGACACTTTTTGGAAAAATTCGCTGAGGGAGGGAGGCTTTTTTCTTTTTGATATACTTTTTCCTGGAGGTACGGGAGGGCCTTTTTTTTTTTTTCTTTTTTGCATAAATTGATCTGCGCATATAGATAGGGAGTAACATGTCCTTTAAATTTCGTTTCTACCCCTGTTAACAGTTGAGAAATTGAAATTTTTGCAACTTGTTATCTGTTTTTTTTTAGATGCGGCCTTTTTTGGCCTTTTTTTCCCTCAAAATGTGAAAAATAGAGACCAATGCGGCTCTTTTTAGAGGATGTGGGCGGTGTCCGCAAAGCTGATAATCAATTTTAAGTGGCCTTACAACTGGGAATTTTGTGTTTCATATTGCTGATTATTATGTGAACATTTACAGTGAAAATAATGGGACTGGTGTTCAGCAACCAATAACCTTTGTTTTTGTTAAAGTTCACTCTGCTTCATGAGAGCCTAGGGGTATGTCCCAGGGGTGAAGGTATGTGGAGGGGTAGAGCTGGACTTGGGGTGGAGCCCTTATGGCTGACCTCTGCATTGACCCTGTGCCCGTGACCGGACAGCTGCCTGAGTCTGCCTCTGTTTCCATGGGAACGCCTCCAGGGTCCACCCAACGTCCATCTCCAGTGGGGAACTCTAAGCAAGTGTCTTACTGATCATTGCGTATTGCTGCCTTTTCATTTTAATAATAGAGAACAGCGTTGTTTTTAATCATTTGGTTTTCAAAGATAATTGACAATACCTGTAGATATAGTTAAACTCATGCTGGGGAGACATGGCCAGTGTACATAAATTACATATACTTAAACACCTCACAGCTACAGTCTGATGGACGGGTATGTTACTACTGGTTTGTCAAATATTTTAGTACCGTATAGGCATGTATTTCCTAAATTCATTGTATAATGCATGCCTACATCTCGTGATTCTTTCTCGTGATCTATATATATATATACTACAACTTCATATTATGGAGAAATACTGTCAACTTGGAACCCCAAAAAAAACAATTGACATACCGGGGTTACTTGAGACGCCTGGGGTAACTTGAGACAGTAAAGAATACAATTTTTTGAGAGTAATTGGTAATATCTCTAGCATGTAAATACCTTATAAAATGTACACAATTAGGTTGGGAATTACATGAAGTCATGATAAAATTATGTATATAAAAAGTTAATTATACCACTGGTATTTAAGCTGTATGTAAAAAAATATAACTTTTTAGCAATTCAATTCAATTTTTTTTAAAGATTTTCTACCAAAGTGTTGTGTCAAAGTCAATTTAGTTTTGCATGTCTGTCATCTCATACCAATCCTAGCTGATAGAAAAGTGTCTTCTATCTAGATTTTCTTATTTATTATGCTTATTACTGCAATTATAGGCGGGAAATAAACAATATTTGAAAAATGACATAATTTCTGGGGTATTACTTGAGACACTTTATAATTTAAGTTATAAAGCTGTTAATTGGTGTTCATTGGTGTGGTAATATAAATAGAATATTCCTCCTATGCAATAATACAATACCATGAAGTTTGTAACACTTCCTATAATAATTAATGGTAAAAAATACAAAAAGGTGTTTGTCTTAAGTTACCCCAGTGGTATTTTGAATAAAATATTAAAATACAGCTCCCCCCAGATAGATTTCTGGCATATCAAAATAAAAAGAAAATTTGATGACCATAAAATAATATGATTTCTAAACAATATACTATTGTGATAGGTGTTTGTCTCATATTTGTTCATGTAAATGATATTTTTACAAAAAATGTCAGATTTAGGTACCGGGGTACTTTAAAACAAATTAAAACAAAGTGTCTCATGTTACCCCGGGCTGTCTCAAGTTGCCCCGTTTGGGGGTAACTTGAGACAGCGCATAGGTGTGCCTGTATATCTGAAAGAACTATAGCTGGATTAAGTATTTTGGAAAACAAATGATGCCCTAGAAATGGTCTCTCATTTGGTAGGCTTCTTAAAATGATCTGATAAATAGCAAAGAAAATACATACAAAAAACCTCTAAAACTGTCTCAAAATCGACATGGGGGGGGGGGATATATGCCCCCCCCCCCCATGAGAAATCCCTTAAGGTGCAATACCCCTCCTCAAGCTGTTCCTAACTGGTACTCATTTGGCTTGTGTTTTTTCGTTTGGAGTCAATCTGCATGGGTAATAACTACAAATGTAGGTAGAGTAGTGGGGGGTATTTTCGGCAACTTAAGCTTCGATTTGCTACCACACATAGAAATATTTATCGGAAGTAAATTTATTGATAGATGAAGTAAGGAAGGGTATGTCCAACATTTTGGGACAGGTGGCACCACAATACCAGTTTTACTGGTACTAGTAGGGCCAATTGTTAAATTTTCAGTTTTGGGGGGCTATTTTCGGCCAGGGGGTGGTATTTTCGGCCACTTTGCATATCTGTGCCAATTAAAAGTGGAGGTAGATGCAAAATAGATACATTTATTTAATTTGGCTCCCACAATCAGACTTTTATTCTGATCTCTCTTATGAAAATGTGTGAATAGGCTTCAACCCAGACTTTAGGGTCTGCCTTAGCCTACATATAGATGATGGTGGTGGGTCTATATGTCTTTATAGCTCACTCAAAAATGTAGATCTAGGTCTCAAAAGCTATTCAAAACAATTATACCAAACAGGAAAGTATATATTTTCAATACAAACTGCTCCATAAATAATTATGAGGTTAAATGTGCATATCAAATGTATTTACCAACTGAGAAAAGCTGTTACCAGTTTGAAAAAGTGTTATGGGTGCTTTTTACAGCACAAATACTGCCTGGTGGCCGAAAATACCCCCCACAGCTGAATTATGGCACCTATTTCTGGCCACCCCCCCTAAACTAGGGATGGATAATATAAAAATTGAAAATGTCACCTAAAATATAAAATAATGCTATAATAGACTAAGCACAACCTGGATTTTAATGGAATTTCACAATATTATTACCCCTAGGCAACTGGTTATTCTATATTGATGTATTAACAGACATGTTAAGTCTACAAGGTCATAGCCAACAAATTTAATAGTCTCTCTTTAAATGAGAAAATTTATACTTGATTCGGATAACCTGGATTCCCCTTTATGTTCAGGAAACAAAAACAATGCTTTCAGCTGTCTTCTGAAATAATTACATAATGCAGAGCTGCCAACCCCAAAACTTGAAAAATCGTATTTTTTAGACAATTTTTGGCCTGAAAAGCGTATTTAGCGTACTCCCTTTATCCAAAAATCGTACTAAAATCGTATTCTTAATTTAGGGTTAAAACATTATACTAACAAGGTATTTCTAAATTCCCTCAGTTTCCAGGACATTTCCCTAACTACATATCAAATTTTCGTTGAAAATTGGTGAAATATTTCAGGTATTTCAAAGATTTTCCCTGGCAAAATATGAAATTCTGCGACTTTTTCAGAAAATCGATTTTTCACTGACGAAAATTGGGTGTGAATCAGGGGACTTTTGTCCCTGAATTTGACTATTAAACAGCCTCTAACTTTTATTGACTGAAAATCGTACTCAATATATGTAAAATAACAGCAAGAATAATCAAAAATCGTACTGGATACCTCAAAAGCGTACTAAATCGTACTTCAAATGCAAAATCGTATTCTGGCTCAAAATGAGGCCAAAAAGCGTACTAATACGCCAAAAGCGTACTACTTGGCAGCCCTGCATAATGTATATTCCAACCATGGAATTGGGTAGGACAAAAATATAGCCATATATAGTGGCCGAAAATACCCCCCGGCCGAAAATACCGGCCAGTACTCTACCACATAATGTAGGCTATTGTAGCCTATTGTAGGCCAGGTAGATCTAGTATTTTTTCCTAAATTAAGCCTATTGACAGTATTGTAATTTGTATACCGGTGCATGAATATTCTACCGTTACCTACATACCGGTATCTTGACTACTATTCTCCATACTTAGATACTACAACTTAACATCATCTAGCAGCACCTAGCTAGAACTTGGAACCAAAACACTTTCATAGTCTCAGTCTGACTGACAGGGCTACAGCCCACTAGCAACACACCAGTGCCACTGCCAGTGCCAAAATTCAACAAGTGATCGACCTGCTCATAGATGAATAGCCTACCGGCACAAACACAAAAGTAAACAATAGCAATTAACATCACATCAAGCAGAGGTTTACTATCATATCAGATCTACTTTGTTCCACCTGGGATATCATAAGCCAAGTGTTGACAAAGGGGCCATCTTCACTTGACATCACTGGTGGTAGGTACTGCCACTGGTACTAGTGGTAGGCAAACCTCCTGTTGCCTGTGTTGGTAGAAAAATCACACCTTTTACTAGTCACAAAACAAAGTCCACTCACCACATTTTGAGAACTGCCGCAACCTGGAGAGGGTTGGGCTGATCTACATACAATCTCCTACATTCGTTGATGATCGCTTCCAGGCCCAATGGAGTCACAGGGGCAACAGGAACATGATAAGGAAGGTAATGTTGGGCAAGGTATGCCTCTCCCACGTCCATCTTGGAAAACTATAGAGGAATCTCTGCAAGAAGGCAAGTTCCTTCTCTGTACGCCCTCCCTCCACCCACAAAGAGTGACTTCTAAAAACGTATTTAAAACTCTTGTTTACTGATGCAATGTATCTGTTTTTCGATCTATCTATTGTCAAACATTTACTACAGAAGTTACTCAGCTTTTATCGCCTGTAACTTGATGGGAAGCATAATCTATATGGATTATTAGAGAGGAAATCATAGGAGGAACAACATCAGTTGGAACAGCCGAGTAATTTCCGGTGTTTTGACGATTGTGGCGCCACCTGTGGGCTCACACCACGTGCTGCCACCTGGCGGCTCTTTTTTTAACCGGAAACACATGTCAATATAAACAAGTTTCTGCTCGAAACTTCGGAGTCTGTTGCAAAATTCACGAACAAAACACGCTCTTAGACGGCCAGCATGATAAATATCTACGAGTATTGACACCACGTAGCAGCCATGGCTTCGCATCTCTCAACAGAATTTACGTCGGAAGATATTGATGACTTTTTTCGTATCAAACCAACGCCAAAACCTCGAGCGGACCGAGTCATCAATCGGTCTTCAACGAGAGTGGCACAAGGAAGCGGACTGATTCATTCAGATGCTAAACTCAACAGAGTAGATAAGCTCCCAGAAGAATTTATACCACCATACAAAAGGTGAAAGAGTAGTCTAGAGTACACTTTAATCTCAAAATGGTAAACATATCAATTTCACAGTCCTACAGTAAATGAACTTACTAATTTAACTAAATATGGAAGTCCGATGCCCAGGGCCAGGCTGTGCCTGTGCCTGTGGCGAACCCCTGTGGCACCACCATAAAGTTTGTGCCAAAGATATTACCGGATAACCAGGCTCTGTCAGGGCATTAATGATTAAGTCGACGTATCTAACAGCTGTAATACAGCTGTCTGTGGGGAAAACCACAGTGTTATTTTGAATGAGATACTCACTGTCAGGTGTAATGCTTGCAGCCACAGTTTCCTTAGTGTATTTCCTTCAGTTTAGCCTACATAATCCAGCTGTAATAAAATGAGAAGAAGTATAATCCAGGCTTTATTCAAAGTTCCCTCCAGAGTTTGTTTCCTTTGGTAGCCATTTGCATTTATGAAGCTGCCCTCTTGTGGCAAATACTTACACCAGCACAAGCAAAAAAGTCACCAGTAATCAGCTAATCCTGTAGTTAAGAGTCACCTGTAGCTGATTGCTGGTGACTTTTTTGCTTATGCTGGTGTGAGTATTTGCCACAAGAGGGCAGCTTCAAAAATGCAAATGGCTACCAAAGGAAACAAACTCTGGAGGGAACTTTGAATAAAGCCTGGATTATACTTCTTCTCATGTATAACTACTGGATTATATATTCTAAACGGAAGGAAACACATTAAGGAAACTGTGGCTGCAAGCATTTTTTATTTTTTTTTGTGTTATGCATCATAACGTTTTATTGATATGATTTTCAGCAAGTACATTTTTGGTCCGGGAGTCCATGAATGGAGACAACATACTATAGCATAGTTACAGTAGATTACAACAATATGAAATCCGGTTTTCGCTGCAAGCAGTCTATAACAATACTGGGTATTTACAGTGTGTGATGCGAATATACAGGATGCTAATGTACAATTCAAATCTACAATATAACATCAGCTACCTTGGGCATGGTAGTATCACAATTATTATCACAGGAGTAGAGTTTTTTATTTGTTCATAGATTATCTTGGGTTCACAGTAGCTGTGTTATAGTTAATTTTTCTTTTTCTTTTTCTTTTTTCGCTTCGGTCTTTTCACGTCAGTGCCCAGGAATTTCTTCAATTGTAACTTAAAACTAGATCTTTTATCACAGGTTTGAATATGTGGGGGAAGTCTGTTCCATTCTTGTGCCCCCCTATAGAAGGGACTACGCTTGTAGAATTCAGATTTTGGCCTTCTCAAAGCAAAGCACGGGAGGAAGTCATTCCTAGTTCTTGGGTTTTTTGTTGCGGGGAGCTTTTTTGACCTATTAAAGAATTGAGATATGAGCATTTCTTTCCGTCTTAGGGAGGGAAGGGGAGTTTCACAAGCATTACACCTGACAGTGAGTACTTCTATCTAAAACAGCTACTCATCCAGTCTGGCAGAGTAAGATGGTTAAGGCAAAGGGCACATGAATTCAGGCGCAGTATGCGCCAGATGTGTCGGACTATTGATGATCGGATAAGGGAGTGGCTCTACAGTGATGACGTGTTGGTCACATCGCCCTCCTGGTTGCCATTTTGCATGCAAAATCTGCCTGTCCTGTATCCTGGGGAATAATGCCTGAGGAAGCGTTCATTTTATATTATTAGTTAGGCCCTTTTAATAGGGAGTGACAACATTTTTTACATCCCCCCCGGTCGCGGGGTCAATAATTTTTACCCCCCCCCACACCTACCGGTCGAAAATCGACACGCGCATGGGCCCTTTGAATCATAGTAACGTGCAGGCTTTTTGTCCCCCCCCCCCAAAGAGGGGTCTACATTTTTTACACACAACCCCCCCCCCCCCGGTCACATAATACGTAATAATACCTAATAACGTTGTTAGGCCCCACGGGCCGCGCCCCGGAGTCGAAGGAGCGCACACATTTTTATACATACAACCCCCCCTACCCCTAGCAAACAGGTGACCCCGCCCCCGCCCCTCCCAGGTCTACAGGGTCGACTTTATTTGCCCCAGCTCCCCCCACCAAACGCACCTTCGGTACCACCCCCCGGTTGAAAAAAAGTGATCATTCCCTTAGCTAATTCAAGGAGGTATATATGTATGTCTCTGTATTCCTGTAGGCACTTACAGCGCAGTGCGAACCAGACAGCGTATGCAGCCCACTACCAGCAGGAGGAGGACGAGCTGCTCACCAAGCAGGTGTCCTCCCTACAGGTGAGTCACACATACAGCGATACCGGGGTGGCGGGGTCCTCCCTGCGGCTGAGTCGCTCGTGGTGGTCACACGTACAGCGGTACGGGGGTCCTCCCTGCGGCTGAGTTGCTCATAGTGATGGTCACACGTACAGCGGTAAGGGGGTCCTCCCTGCGGCTGAGTCGCTCGTGGTGGTCACACGTACAGCGGTACGGGGGTCCTCCCTGCGGCTGAGTTGCTCATAGTGGTGGTCACACGTACAGCGGTACGGGGGTCCTCCCTGCGTCACTTGTGGTGGTCACATGTACATACATGTAGGTGTCTGATGTGGAATGGTTAGGTAGTCAAGGAAACCTGCTATCCCATGTGCATGCGGTATCGGTCCACTTTGTACATTGATTTCATACCTGTATTTACTGGAAATTCCTGCGTATAATCTGCAGGTAATAGGCGAGCCACACCAAAGGTGCGGTTTATAATTAGGTATACGCATTATACATACTGAATAATCACACCGCAAAACACGCCGCAACAAGATTTATCTGAGAAATTCCTAGCCTTTTCATGAAAGTTGGTTAGATGGTTCATAATTTTGTTCCAACTGGAGCATTTACTAAATTCAAAAGGCTGTGTACAGTTAAAGCTAACATGACACCCGGGCGATTATAGGTGGCAGCAAAATCGACGCCGGCAGCATGGGGAAAAACCTGTTTAATATTAGATATGCTAACTCTGTGCCTTTTCTTCTTCCCGCTGCAGCTTGTTGATGATGACAGCCAGAGTGCACTCTCACAGACCATCACTGTGCGTGGTGGTATGGAGGATATAGACACGAGTTCTATGGCCGACACCGCACCGTGCCTCAATGATAGACGCGATGAGGACAATGAAGTTTATAAAACCTACAACATGCGACACAAGTATGACACCAAACTGCCTATTACACAGGCAAGACAAGAGGTAAGTTTTGTTTTGTACAGAATACTTCCTAGAAATGATATGTCCTATATCTATGTATGTACATAAAAGCACATGTATTTGTAGTCAGGCATATATTAATTAAAAAACAACCAAGCAGGGAAGCATAATAACATTCAAAATAAGCATCATGTAAGAACATTTCTCCTATTATTTTAGATAATAAACACAATAGAGGCCAATCAGGTGACGGTGATTGAGGGTCCTACGGGCAGCGGTAAGACGACTCAGGTCCCTCAGTACATCCTTGACCACTGCGCTGCACAAAACAAGTTTTGTAGTATTGTGGTGACGCAGCCGCGCCGGATCGCTGCTGTCAGTATAGCACGCCGTGTCTGCACCGAGCGACGCTGGGAACTCAAAGGCATATGTGGCTACCAGGTAAGACGTAGATGTGATATCTAATGGATAATTAAATCAGAAAATATTTCATGACGACATTAAAGCACGATACTGTTAGTGTGCGGCCCAGACTAGGAAAATACCGTAGAACATGCTGTGGATCCTGACATTTTTCCCCCACAAAAATGTGTACATGCAAAGAATATATAGAAGTATATTTTTATATTTTGAATTGAGATTGTGTATATAAATCTAAATGCATGTACCTGTGTTGCTGGCAGATTGGGATGGACCGGCAGGCATCTGAAGACACGCGCCTTATCTATATGACCACACAGGTCCTGCTGCGACAACTGATAGCTGCCAAAAGCATGCAGCAGTACACACACATCATTCTTGATGAGGTAAGAGAGTGGAAATATGTGTCAATAAAGCTCTTGATACAATGAAATTTGACTACTATAAATGTTGTAGTTTACCACAGAATCTATAATCCAATTACAAGTATGCTATGGGTACATTGACAATGTACCAATGCAAATGTCCGGTTACTCAGCCACTCTGAAACCTGCCATCGCCAAACATGCAAGACCAGATCAAAGTAATGTCATAACTATAGTCGTATTACCGTATTCGACGTAATAAACGCACAGTGCGCTTAAAAAATTATCATGCACACCTTTTAGTAGTTAAGAGTTTAATTGAGGTAAAAAATTGAGATATTTTTTGGTTATTTCTAGTACATGTATAAAAAAACAGCCCAAAACGGGGTGTGTGCGCTTATTAGGGGGTGTGCGCTTATTGCGTCGAATACGGTATTAATGCATTGTCTTATTTTTACATGTCTAGGTGCATGAGCGAGACCAACACTCAGACTTCTGCTTACTCATTGTTCGTAAACTACTGAGGACCAACTCCAGAGACGTCAAGGTAAAGTCATAGATGATTCATCGCCACCTAGGTTTTCCCCCCTAGCCTCTTCTGAATTTAAACCATACATAGTTGCCCTATCAGACATTAGTCTATAAGCCTACCAGTCCATGGTCTTTGTTGAGTAGCATTTACCGACAGTCACATTTAATGTGTAAATAGCAGTTTTGCTTACGGGGTTACTGTAGTGGCTCGAATAAGCGCCGGGTAAATAAGGGTGTTGAAATGAAAATGTAGGCCATTTCTGTATCTTGAATAAGCGCAGCTCTTGTTTAAGCGCAGGTTAAATGGTACCATCGAAATTTATAAGCGCAGGTGCGCTTATTCAAGCCATTACGGTATTCTTTGTTCCACAGGTGGTTTTGATGTCAGCTACCATAGAGACATCGCGGTTCGCAGACTATTTCAAGGTACCGGTGCGGGGGATTATGGAGCCGGCACCAGTACTGACCGTGGGAGCTACCACATTCAATGTGTCTGAGTACTTCGTAGAAGACCTCTCACAACTAGGGCCGGTCAGTATTGTATTTCATTTTCTCCTCCTAAAAGCTAGATAACTACCCATAGTTGCCCTTACTGCCGTGGTATTAATGCTGAATATATTCAGTCAGAAAAGGCAGAATCTTATATATACTGGTCCACCTAAAAAGAGGTATTAGTACCCTAGATTTTAAAGAGTTAGTTTGTGGATTTGTGTGTATATTTAGTTAATTCATATAAAATAGCATGGTTGATATTTCATATGTATATGTATACGTATTTCAGATTCCCATGCTGGGACCAGACAGACCAGGTATTGCACCAGAAGCATTTGAGCTGGCTAAAAACCTTATCATGGAGTTTGACCAGCTGGAAATCAAACAGCAAGGGTAAGTTTCCTTCATACTATATAAATCTATATACCGCTACTGCTCACACAATCATACTAGTAATTAATACAAACATAAAGATTATGTTTTCTTCAGGCTGCTAATCCTCATTTCATACCATGTTGCCTATCATACATTCTGAAGAACAACTGTTACAGAGAGAGTCCAAATGGGTTTGCGGCTAAGCGGGGTTCGGTGTTGGTTTTTCTGCCGGGTCTGCGAGAGATCAGCGATATGGACTCGGCGTTGGACAAGGTGAAACACCGCTCTCAGTAAGTGGATATCTGACTGGAAACTGGCGGTTTATACCTTATTGGTTAACCACATTGATCAACGAAAAATAATGCCTCAGTATATTTAAACCATACCCCTATAGGTATCCGGGATATAAGCAAGTCGTATTTACATAATCTCCAAACCCTACTGACGAGGTGACACAATCTGCAAAAAGGGACCTTTAGAAACCTTTTACCGTTTTCTTTTTCTAAGGTGTAACCATAAAATGAAAGTACAGCTCGTCATGGTAGTAGTGTTTTCTTTGCATCTGAACCCATATTACCACTTTTTCAGACTTGAGGTGCTGCCTCTGCACTCCACCATTACAGCTGACGAACAGGCACGCGTGTTTGAGTCTACTATGTCGCCTAAACGAAAGGTAAGCCCATCACATAGGATGTTGCTTTTTAGTAGGTCATGTTATCGGTTCATTGTTCCTAATAAAGATAGATATTTCAAAAAAAAAAAGAAAGATGTGAAGAGGTTTTAATATGGCTACTTTACACATTTAAGGTTATCCTGTCAACGAATATAGCGGAGAGCTCCATTACAGTCACTGATATCAAGTATGGTAAGTTATTTAGACATTACATATATATATATATATATATATAGTAAAAGAATCTAGTCGTTAGTAAACTTTAGCATTGATTTAAGACCACTATCATCCATTTAGAAGTATATTATAACATTGCATATGTGTGGCAATCGGCTCCCAAACGTCCAGGGCATTATATCATTTTATTGTGCAGGGGAATTACTGCTTCCAGGGCCCTGGTGATAGGCTCGCAGAGCTGGGCCACGTGGGTAATCAATGCACCCTCCTGTATTTCAGTGATTGACTTCTGCCTGACAAAGAACATGGTGTGTGACAGTGAGATGTATACAAGTCTCCAAGTAGACTGGGCCTCAAAGGCCAACTGTGTGCAACGAAAAGGTAAAGTATTAACTATCATTTCTATAAACTGGTATTTGTACTGATACTGAAGAGCATAATGTATATCAGCAAAGGAAAATATGATTTTCATAATCCTCAACATGCTGTACGGGTGGTGACATGGTCTTTAATAGTTTCATATATACTTGAGTGAAGAATATATATTGTATTTGCTGTAAGATTTCTATTTGTAGAGTTGAGTATAATAATACACCCATTTCATTACTGCATTATCGGGGCTACTGATAAGAAAATTCCCAATTACTTTTGTCTAGGCCGAGCGGGGCGTGTGTCCAATGGCCGCGTCTACAGAATGGTGACGCGGAAGTTCTATGCTGAGATGCTACCTGAGTATGGAACACCTGAAATGCAGCGCTGTTCCCTGGAACACCTGGTTCTGCAGGTATGTTTTAACACCCATACTGTTCAGCTTTCGACTCGCCCTTTATATCTGTCATTAGTTTTTATGCTAATTTATGCTATTCCAAATGTCCAATGCAAGTAGATTTGAAACAATTTGTGTCTTTTTTTTAAATTTCAGGTGAAACTCTTGGATCTGGGCGAGCCGAAAAAGATTTTGGGTCTCGCACTCTCACCACCTAATCTTGATGATATTGAGCGCACCATCCTAACCCTCAAAGAGGTATGCTGTTTATATACTGTTTGTATACTGCGGACACGAAGCGTTACATTCTTCTTTGCGACAGTCAAACATTCTGTTTACACAGGAGAGGGTGACGTCACATCCGGTAGACAGATATAGGCGCGAATTCGGGAAGGAAAGATCGCCAGCGCCCACAGCAGCCCTCACACACATATTTGGAGGAATTAGACAGGTAAGGACATTTATATACGATTCCTTTTACATATATTTGCACTTTTGAGGATGAACAACCATTTGATTTTGTAAATTCCCTGGAAATTGCGGGAAATTGTGACAGAAAATGTGACAGAAAATCCGCCGGTGGGCGAAAATTGGGGATTTTCGGAAATCGGGATGAAAGGCCATCCTGATGATTCTAATTTCTCAAATGTGCATTTATAGTTCAGTTTCCACAATAATTGGGATTTGTCATCCAGTTATAGTGGAAAATTGGAGTTTAGATTGTGTAGAGCTTAGTTGCTGCTAGGGGCTGGCATGATTCAGCAAGACCAGTCATCCATCTTGGATTTCTGACTGAGTCACTGATTTATGTTGGCTTTTTATTTGTTATGTTGGCTCACAGTGCAGTACTGCTGCTTCATTTGTTGAGGAATGTTTCAATAGCGAAACGAGCCTTCATAAGGAATAAAATTGTGATGGGATAAACTCATATCTGCAGAGATAGAAATTTATCCTATTATACACTGTAGATCTCTGTTTTATTAGTGAATACACTTTTAAAATAAAGAACCAGGAAGGACTTACCACTGTCTTATGCATGGTCAAAGACAGAATAATATCAACTACTACCTGTCATAACAGCTTGGCAGACTCTAGATATTGGTTGAAGTCAAGACACTTAAAGCTTTGCTTGCTACTTTGTAGTTGACACCTCAGTTATTCTCTTATAACTCAGTTATAGAAGAATGACATTTGAGGTTGTTCTCCACTCATACAGACTTGAGTGAGGTGAACTGTCAAGTCAGTGTCAGGTGTGTCTTGTTGTACTTTGTACATGTTTGGACCAGTCCTTACCAAGACATATACCTTATGCCCAAAATTTCTTTGAGGCATTAAATAACTCAGTTGTGTTGATACAGATCCACACTGAGTGCTTGTGTTGAATACACAAGTTTACCCATACCTTATGCCGAAAAATTCCTTGAGTTAGGCATTTAAGAAGTTTGTGTTGTTGTGAAATGAAAACACAAAGAGACTTAACTGGTCCACCTTTTATAGGGTCTCAATTATGTGCTTAGGGTTTGTGACTGGTAACACAAAATACCTATACCTTATGCCGAAAATTTCTTTGGCCTTGTGTTTTAATCCCCACCTTAAAACACTATTAGCACACATGTCTCTTTGATTTGAACATCAAGATGACTTAACTCATGTGGAGGTACCTTGGGTTTGGACTAGTTTCCAAAAAGACCCACACCTTATGCCCAAAAATTTCTTGGGTTTCACGTCACAGACGTCGCTGTCAGTCACGTCATAGACGTTGCCTCTGACAATCACGGCGTAGACGTTGCAGCTGTCAATCTTGTCCTAGACGTTGCTTCTGTCAATCACATCATAGACGTTGCGGCTGTCAATCACGTCATAGATGTTGTCGCTGTCAATCACGTCATAGACGTTGCTGCTGTCAATCACGTCATAGATGTTGTAGCTGTCAATCACGGCATAAACGTTGCTGCTGTCAATCACGGCGTAGACGTTGCAGCTGTCAATCACGGCGTAGACGTTGCAGCTGATCCTCATGTAGGAGACGCTCGCGTCGCAGACGTGGCCGCTGGCGCTAGCGTCCCAGACGTGGCCGCTGGCGCTCGCGTCCCAGACATTGCAGCTGATCCTCATGTAGGAGACGCTCGCGTCGCAGACGTGGCCGCTGGCGCTAGCGTCCCAGACGTGGCCGCTGGCGCTCGCGTCCCAGACGTGGCTGCTGGCGCTCGCGTCCCAGACGTGGCCGCTGGCGCTCTCGTTCCAGACGTGGCCGCTGGCGCTCGCATCCCTGACACGCATCCCAGACGTAGGCGATGTTGATCACATTAATGGTCTCACGTTAATGATGCTCACATTGATGGCGTTCTTGTTGATGCCAATCATGCCCTAGACCTAGCCGCTGACGCTTGATACTAGCTGGCGCACATTCAGTCTATGTTAGGGATGTCGCAGACATAGCCGCTGGCGCTCAAGAGAGTTGTAGCCGCTGGTGCGCACGTTGTAGACGTTGCAGCTGTCAATAACGTTGTAGACGTTGCAGCTGTCAATCACGTTGTAGACCTTGCAGCTGCCAATCACGTTGAAGACGTTGCAGCTGTCAATAAGGTCATAGACGTTGCAGCTGTCTGTCACGTCGTAGACGTTGCAGCTGTCAATCACGTCGTAGACATTGCAGCTGTCAATCACGTTGTAGATGTTGCAGCTGTCAATCAAGTTGTAGATGTTGCAGCTGGATTTCACATCGTAGACGTTGCAGCGGTTAATCACGTCGTAGATGCTGCAGCTGTCCATCACGTCGTAGACGTTGCAGCTGTCACTCACGTTGTAGACGTTGCAGCTGGCAATCACATTGTAGGCTTTGCAGCAGTCAATCACGTTGTAGATGTTGCAGCTGTCAATCAAGTTGTAGACTTTGCAGCTCTCAATCACATCGTAGACGTTGCAGCTGTCAGTCACGTTGTAGACATAGCAGCTGTCAATCACGTCTTAGACGTTCCAGCTGTCAATCACGTCATAGACATAGCAGCTGTCAATCACGTCATAGACGATTGCATGTCTAATCGTCGTAGACGTTGCAGCTGTCAATCACGTCGTAGACGTTGCAGCTGACAATCACGGTGTAGAAGGTGCAGCTGTAAACCACGTCTTAGACATTGCAGCTGACAATGAGGTCGTAGACGTTGCAGCTGGCCATCGGGTCGTAGACGTTGCAGCTGCCAATCAGATCGTAGACGTTGCAGCTGGCAATCAGGATCGTAGACATTGCAGATGTACATGACGTCATAGACATTGCAGCTATCCACCACGTCGTAGACGTTGCAGCTGCATGTCAAACCGTCATAGACGTAGCAGCTGTTAATCACGTCATAGACGTTGCAGCTGTCCATCAGGTAGTAGACGTTGCAGCTGGCAATCAGGTCCCAGATGTTGCAGCTGACAATCACGTCGTAGACGTTGCAGCTGTCCATGACGTTGTAGACATTGCAGCTGTACACCATGTTGTAAACGTTGCAGCTGCATGTCAAACCGTCTTAGACATAGCAGCTGTCAATCACGTCATAGAAGTTGCAGATGTCAACAAAGTCATAGACATTGCTGCTGACAATCAGGTCGTAGACGTTGCAGCTGTCAATCACGTCTTAGACGTTGCAGCTGTCAATCAGGTCGTAGATGTTGCAGCTGGCAATCAGGTTGTAGACGTTGCAGCTGGCCACCACGCTGTAGACATTGCAGCTGGCAATAAAATCGTAGACGTTGCAGCTGGAAATCACGTCATAGACGTGGCAGCTGTCAATGAAGTAGACGCTGCAGCTGCCCATCACGTCGTAGATGTTACAGTTGACAATATACTCTTAAGTCACCAATTGTATAAGTCCTCACCCACGTCACAGACGTAGCCGCTGTCCGCATTTGTATTTGGTTTGGACTAGTTTCCGAAAAGACCAACATTATATTTGGATCACTTAAGAGTTGTGGATACTTGAGAGCACTGTACCTGGTTAGGGTTTTGTACCTCTTTATTTTGGGGTCTCATTCAGTTGCAGCTGTCAAGCATGTTGTAAACGTTGCCGCTGACATTCATGACGTAGACGTTTGCACCTGACAAGCAAGTCGCAGATGTTGCAGGTGGCAATTACATTGTAGACATTGCAGCTGTCAATCACGTCATAGACGTTGCAGCTGCCAATCATGTTGTAGACTTTACCGCTGTCATTCATGATATAGACATGTGCAGGTGTCAAGCAAGTCGCAGCTGTCAATTATGTTGTAGATGATACAGCTGTCACTCAGGAAGTAGCTATTGCAGCTGACAATCATGTTGTAGACGTTGCAGCTGTAAGTCGCACATGTTGCAGATGTCACTCACGTTGTAGATGTTGCAGCTGTGAATCACATTGTAGACGTTGCAGCTCTCTCGCATGTTGTAAACGCTACAGCTGTAAATTACGTGGCAGACATTGAATCTGACAATCATGTTGTAGATGTTGCAAATGGCATTCTATGGCGTAGATATTACAGCTGACAATCACGTCATAGACGTTGCAGCTGTCAAACACGCAGAACTTGCAGCTGTCAAACATGTCGTACACGTGGCAGCTGTCAATCACATCATACACGTTGCAGGTGTCAATCACATCGTACACGTTGCAGCTGCCAATCATGTTGTACATGTTGCAGCTGTCAATCACGTAGTAGATGTTGCAGGTGTCAACCATGTTGTAGACGTTGCAGATGTCAACCACGTGGTAGACATTGCATCTGTCAATAACGTCCTAGACGTTGCAGCTGTCAATCCGCTGGCAAACATGTGATGTCAATCAAGTCGTAAACGTTGCAGATGACATTTATATTGTAAATATTTCAGCTGTCAATCACGTCGTACACGTTGCAGCTGTCATTCACGTTGTAGACATGGCAGCTGTCAATCACGTCTTAGACGTTGCAGCTGTCAATCACGTCTTAGACGTTGCAGCCGTCAACCACGTCCTAGACGTTGCATCTGCCAATAACGTCGTAGATGTTGCAGCTGTCAAACACGTCATAGACCTTGCAGCTGTCAAACATGTCGTACACATTGCAGCTGTCAATCATGTCATAGACGTTGCAGCTGTCAATCACGTCTTAGACGTTGCAGCCGTCAACCACGTCCTAGACGTTGCATCTGCCAATAATGACGTAGATGTTGCAGCTGTAAATCATGTCATAGACGTTGCAGCTGTCACTCATGTCGTACATGTTGCAGCTGTCAACCACGTCTTTTTCTCCGTTTGCTTTAGGAAAAGGGCAGGGCTTTTGGCACTGTTAACGCTACCAGATGTGCGTTGTCGGGTTTAGTGAAAAACCTTGACAACGGGAAGACCATGGGCACCCACTATTGGGTGTGCAGGGCCGTCCGCACCGCCTATAGAAGGAATCCTCCTTCTCCCAGATATAACAAGTTCTGGGATATTAGGCTGGTGTTCAGCATGTTCCAGCGTTGGGGTGCCAATGAAGGCTTGTCCACCCAGTTCTTGGGGTTCAAGCTAACGATGCTGATTCTGCTGGTGTCGGGCCAAAGAGGCCAGGTCATCCCAGCGCTTGATCTCCGCAATCTGACTTGGATGGATTCGGGGTCTGCGCGTTTCGTTCTGAAGGGTCTGATGAAAACAGCGTGTACGGGGGAACCCCTCAAAGAACTGGTCCTGGAACCGTCCCATGAGGAGGAGACTCTGTGCGTCGCCTGTGCCCTGAAACGTTACGTGCGGGTCACGGAGCCAGTCAGGTTGGACAAGGAAGGGCGAAGGAAACACTCGCTCTTCTTGTCCTTCTGCAAGCCATTTGCTTTCCGCAGCTGGGGTGGACACCAGGGTATACCGAGCTCACTCCACCAGGGGTGCCAGCACCTCTGCGGGAGGGAGACTCGGTGTATCGACTGCTGTTTTGCTTAGGCATGGGTCTTGGAAAGGTGCCAAGACCATGGCTAAGAACTACAACAAGCCTATCGAGAACCCCAAGCCTCCCAAGACGCTAGCCAGGATCCTCCTGGAGGACTCTATCGAGTAGCTGGGAACAAAATTTTCAGAGCCTTTTTGGGGGAAAAGACACACCTCAAAAGGGGAGAATTTTGGCCCTTTTGCCGTAACGATAGTTTGTATGAACTCTATTGGCTGATCATAGTCATAAGCCTTACTAGAGGCAGCAGTATCTGTATGTGATAAAACTTTTTCTATGATGGACAATTACACTGCCACAGCTGTGGTGAACTGTATGGCAGTTATGCCTTCTTTGCTATATAGCAAAATGTCATGCAACCTAGTCAAAACCATATCACAAGGCAATAGAACATCACCTTTAGGTGAAATAAAGTATCTATTTTCTGTTATCCTATATGAGAAGTTACAGTCCTTTATGGGAGAGTAACATTATGGGAAATAAGCAGTGAATCTAGCTGAACTTTGAAGTCTCCTGTGTAAACAGAATGTTTGACTGTCGCAAAGAAGAATATAAGATTAATCGAGTACTTACCATTTATATAAGTATGAAGATTAATCGTTGTTCTTCGAGTGACAGACAAACATATCTGTTTAGTACACAGGCCCACCCATCCATCCCCAGGATGAAGAAGATTACTACTAGCGGTATAATCTCTCACCTACTCATGAGGGTGCTATTTAGACTAAGTAAAAAGAGCACTACTGTGTACTATTTCCAGATGTTTTACTTTCAGCAAAAGATTCACTGCATGTGGGCGCCAATCTGACTACCGGATGTGACGTCACCCTCTCCTGTGTACTAAACAGATATGTTTGTCTGTCACTCGAAGAACAACGATTAATCTTCATACTTATATAAATGGTAAGTACTCGATTAATCTTATATTAACATAAAGGAACTCATATCTCCTAAACGCTAAAACTGAGCCTTAGCCTCTTCCACGCGCTAAGCCAATATATTGCACAAAATTGCATTGGGTTACAAGAAACCCAGTGTTGAAGGGGTTAGATCTGTGGCTACCACGGAAAATGTGTAGCTACAGAGGCCTAGGAACCAACTTTTCATTGGAGAGGTCCAGAGGGGCCCACGCCAACCAACTTTAAGCATTGTCTTCTTTTGCATGATGTAAAGTATATACTTTTATATTGGAATTGTATAGGAAAGGAGTATTTGAGCTCCCTTTAGTTTTGATTGAGGGCCCAGGCCCCTCTGCCCCAATTGTTCTTATGCAAGAGAGGTAAAAGTTGTAAATTGTGTGTATTATATTATTGTTTTGACAATAATTTTCTTTGGGTGGGGGGGGGGAGGGACATATTCAGCCCCCCTTTTTCCTACGCCACTTGTTTATCAGTGGCGTGAATCCCTACATATCACGATGTACCCGCATGTCGCATACTACCGTAAATTCCCGCGTATAACCCGCGGGTTATACGCGAACCAAACCTCTAGTGCGGGTTATACAATATTCTCAAAGTCTAGGTGCGGGTAATACGAGGGGTTCTTAAACTATCGAACATTACTAAATTCGAAATTTTCAGACCCCATATGCGGGTTATAGGATCCTCCCAAAGTCGGGGTGCGGGTTGTACGCGGGAATTTACGGTAGTATCCATATGAATGTCTTCCCCTCCCACAGGCGGGGGCGCTGACCACTCCGCTAGGTGAGCTGTACAACCCACACGATGGCGCGCTCACCTTCATGGGTACCGTGCTCGCTGAGCTGCCCGTTGACATCCACTTTGGCAAGCTAATGATGCTCGGACATGTCTTTGGGGTACTGGAGCAGTGCGTTATTATAGGTAAGTGTTCAGGCAATACTATGATGAGGGACCTGGCGGTTCACAATACTATAAACTCATCTAGAAAATCTGAATGTAGTCTTGTAGAAAGTCAATTTTGAGATGTTTGAAGGGGGAACTTGGACAATATTTATCTAAATGTACATGACCTTAAAGGCAAGCAATGTCATACTCTAAATTGACAAATGATGTTACCTGAAGTTGTAATGTTTACGTCTTGTACATAAAACTAATGGTCACTTAGACGTAATAAATGCTAGTCTACTGTAACTGATAGGATATGGACATTACTACTTTCAGCTGCCATGCTGTCATTGAAGAGTGTCTTTATGCGACCGTTCAAGGCAGAACTAGAATCCTACAAGTGAGTACACCATGAGTACCTCAATTCTACAAGGATATATGTATACGTTTCTGTTGACAGGCTCTATAGTTGTACTCCTTGGACGCTCTGTTATTATTAAGACATCATTACCATTCATTATTACAATACATATTGCTCGAGTAAAGCACCATACATCGAAGTGGAACGCCGCTCCTGTTGTTTCCGCTCCTACCAGGCAACACCTCAATTTTTAATAACAGTACAAGTACATAGTATTAAATAGTCATATACACTGCCTATCTGTTTGTAAAATGAACATTTAGAATCCAGTGCAATTCTGGATCAAGGTATTTCCCACTGACCATACTCTACATGTATTTCAGAATGAAGCTAACATGGGCAGCTGACAGCTCTAGTGATTGTATTGCAATGCTCAAAGTCTACCGGGTAAGGATTCTCCTGATGTTATGGGGTCATGGATTTGGTCTTTGACGGCATTATAATCCAATTTGCATTTGAAATTATGCACACTTACATCGCAGTCCTCATCTTTATACATCTCAGATTTACATAAATTAAAACACGGATGTGTCCTTTATCTGGTACATATATATAAGCAGATGGCATTGCTTCCCAATGGTCCAAATAACAATGTAGCCAAATTTTAAAGTACCTAATCAAAGATTTATATCGATAAAGATGTGCAGTTTACATTTACTGTAAACCCCCACCTTTAAGACGACCCCCGCCTTTAAGACGACCCCCTACTTTGAGAAAAAAATCCGTCTTGTACAAAAAAAACCTTTAAAACGGTTTTAACTATAATCCAATGTATAAAAACCCCACCTTTAAGACGACCCCCCCCCCCCCCCCAATCTTGCAAGAAAATCCGTCTTGTAGGAAAAATAAATCCCAAATAAAATCCGTCTTAAAGCCGGGGTTTTACGGTATATCTGATTGTTGGTGATAGATGTGGGAACAGAAGCACCAGCTGAACGCCTTCCCCGGCCGTCGTGAGGAGAGAGACTGGGGCCGCAAACACATGGTGCAGATAACGCGCCTCTATGAAGTGAGTGCTGTATATGTATGGTGTCATGTAATACAGATATTTAATTTATGGAAGATGAAAGTCCCATTGTCAAAGGATTTTACGATTGTAGATAGCGTTTTCAATGTGACGTTCAAGTACCTACAATGGCAATATCAGGGTGTCAAGATATGGGCAACTTCGTCACGACCTACATTTCTATCATTTTAACTACATCCCTGTCTTTGATTAAAATTGACAGAGCGTAAGGCCAAGGGCTACTGTTCAATATATTTGACTGCTTTTCTGTATGACTTTTCTTGTCGTTTATAGGTCCGAGAATTGGTCAAAGAGCTAGGGAGGCGACTCTCCAAATTCAATATCTCACCGCCACGTGGACCACCCCTCAATCTAGACAATGCTGAGGAAACACTGATTTTACAGGTAGGGAATTCATACAGGGTTTTTATGATTGTGTAGTTTTCTTCATAGCACTATACAAAGTAAAGGCACCTTATTCTTAAAGATATTTATCTACAGGATAGCAAATTAAGCGGTAAAATGATATACAGATGTAGATATATCATTTGGTTTAAGGAAAGTAAAGAATACTAAGAAATATTAGTTATTACCATAACTAAGTATACTATCTTCGTGCATTGGCTGCATGGTCATATATAAATAAACACAAGGTCTCATTTCTACTCCTAATACTAGTGGCACTCTACCTGTTGTAGGTTGTGATGGCCGGTGCCTTCTACCCCAACTACTTTGTGCGGAACCACAATGAGGACACAGAGGAACTGGCCAACCGCGCCCTCTCTGGCCGCAACCTCTACACTACTGTCGTGGTAAAATACGATAATATCTTAAGGCTATTTCTATAAGTATTCATTGACTACGTATATGTAAAAAGGGGATACTCAAACGTCTGTTTAACTCTAAGAAAAACTCATAACTGCTACATTGTGTATAATGATCATAAACTATATGCTGATTCTGCAGTAGTTTCTGGTAAGAATTTTCCTTTGATGACTGATTAAGCTTTTAGTTTAGAAACACCACTTTGCTGTTCAGGTGAGGGGCCTGCCTCCTAATGAGGGCACCTTGTACCGTAACGCCATCCAGCAGCTGTTCACCGCCTGCCACCCCAACCCACGCATCCACTTTGAGGAATCCAAGTAAATTTAATTATAAATATGTTGGTTATATATCAAATGGCCTCTTACGCCAGTAGATAAGATAACGGGCCCCATTTAAGTTAACATGAATTGAGATTTAAAGCATTTGTTGTAATATTGTATTGTAATTGCATTTGATGTCTTTACCAGTTCCTGATTATTAAAAAGAAATGAAATTGTTTTAACTTTCAGAGCCTTTGTCGAGTTCCCCAAAGATCCAACACAGAGGTCTAAGCAGTTCTCCCCCTCCGTGTTCCTTGCTCTAAAGATGAGGTAAGGTTTGTCAATACATTTGAAAAGCTCGTATGGTAATGGGGGAGTAATCTTGGACCACTCTAGTTGAACTTGAACTTCATTAGTGCAGAAGCTTTAGGGAGTGATCATTTAAAAAAAAGGGGGGGGGTGGGGTTTCACCCCCCGGTCAACGGGTCAACATTTTTTACCCCCACCCCCACGGGTCGAAAATCGGCGCATGCGCGGGCCCTTTGAAGCTTAGTAACGCACAGGCTTTTTTGGCCCAAAACAGGTTAATTTTTTTTACCCCCCCCCCCCCCAAGAGGGGTCCACATTTTTTACAACCCCCCCTGGTCAAGGGGTCCAAATTGTTTTGACCCTCCCCCTGTTGATAAAAATGATCGCTCCCTTAAGTGGAATCATTATACAAATAAAATGCTATGATACGAATAAGTTTTAAAAAAAATTAAAAATAAGAAGTCTCCAGTTTCATGTATAGTAAACATTGGTTCGTAAAGACCATACTACCCATTGATTATAGTCAAAATTAAATACTGTACCTATGTTTCGGTGTATAACCCACGGGATATACAATGACATATAAAGTGACAATCAGATTCCAGGTGCGGGTTATACACAATTATACCAAATATTGGGATGGGGGTTAAACGCGAGATGCGGGTTAAACGGCAGGTTACATGATTCGCGAATTGTTTGTAGACAGCTGCGCATTCCGCTGAACGTGTACCTGATGGACCGTGAGGAGGCCTTCCAACGTCAAGTCCAGATCAGCCGCTCACAGGAGAAGACGGCCGCTGCCCAACAGCAGCTACGTACCAACAGGTAAAGCTGTGGTATTTGATGTTTCAAGATGCTGCAGGTCACTGCATGATACTTTCCTGTCTCCACCCTGAGTACCTCCCCGTTTATTGTTTAAATCGGTCTCATCGACCTGCACTAGTTTACAAGGTTTTAAGTTTACCGGTAAAAAAGATGTTATTCCGTCCCATCACCCATGCATCACCTAATGTACCGACATAGATATCTTTGGTACCGATAACCAGACCCTGCAACCTCGTGTCTTACGTCCCAATAACAAGCCTCTGCAGGGTGAGATACATTGTAGTTAGTTTATATGAAACCCCACTCTAGATAGTTATCTGATAGTGTTTTGATCATTTATACAGATTTATAAAACACTAAAACTTGATATTTGATATGTGCAGAATTTCCATGATTGGTGGCTCGAGCAGTGCGCCCCAGTCAGAACACCAGGTGGCGCTCCCAGCAACCGACAAGACGGTCATCGAGCTCAACATCACCGAGGTATAAGGTCTTCTTCTAACCACCTAATGTGTATATCTGTGCGATATGTTCACTACCACGTCATTGACCCAGGGGACCCTGGGTCTCTGTGAGATGGTTTTCCCCCAGAAATTGTTGTTTGGTCAGCTGACTTTGCACATTCCCCCTACTTCTATTTTTGATTGTTTCTACACAAAAGAAAGCTGATGTGATTCTTTTGAACAATGTCTGTCTTCCTGTTTTGGTCAAAGTGTCCAGAAAAAAAAATTTCCCCATGAAAAAGGCTCCTCAAAAAATGTCAAAAACAACCTGAAAATGGAGTCTGTGTGAACTAATTCTGAAGATAGGCCAGTGACCTTGAATCCTGACTTTAAAAGAGGCACGTTCACACAGACTTCCTATACCTACAATGGTTAAGAGCAGGTGAGACGTTTTTATGAGACGCTTTTGAGCTGAAATTAAAGGTACACACAGAATAATTAAGGACCTTTCATTTGATGTGTAATACACTGAAAACCCAGAGGCCGGAGCCTAGTCATTATGACGACCTAGGTTGTCATAATGAATAATGGCATGTGCTCTGTGAAATGGCATATAAATATAGTCTCTAATTAGTTCACCTCTTAATGAGAGGCATCTCTTTCACATATTTGGTGTACTCTTGATTGAACTAAGTAGCATTACTTGTTTAAAGTTGTTATATATAAGTTGCCAATGGATGAGAATGATGGCCCCAAAGGTATAGAGACCACTCTGCTCCCTGTCACCAGTTTATAGCTTGTGATTAAAATAGTTATGCACTGCCACCCAGTGTTAACACAGATGTTAACACAGGGTGGTAGTTCTGTGCCACTGCACATCCTGTGTACAATGGCATGGGGTAGCATGGGGTAGTCATTGGAACAACCTAGGACTTGAGAGTTGTCAATACTGATGACTTTAGGTGTTCAAGTTGACAATACCTAAATTAACAACCTTGAGGTAGTCATTCTGACTACCCAATTAATGTGATTACCTAAGGTCGTCATTATGACAACTTTGTCTTGAATGGATCAGATGTGACTACCTTAGGTCGTCAAAATGATGACCCAAGGTCGTCACCTTGACTATCCAAAGTTGTCAATTTAGGTATTGTCAAAATGACGACCCTCAGGTTTTCAGTGTATGACAGGGGTTTTGACAGGGCCGCACAGCGCGCAATTCACACATTTTAATTCTAAATGGCGCATTAAATGCTCGATATTGTGCGTCCATTGGCGCATAAGTTATCATGAATAAGCTTCCCAAGAATATTCTATGAAATTATGTATAGGGTGTAATATAGAAAATATATCATGCCATATACCATAAAGGATACTTAGGCCAAAAAAAAAAGAAGTTTGTTTCCGGTAACACGACCCAAAAGAAAATTGAAAAAAGGGGGCCATGTTACCTGAAACAAAATCCCTCCACTTTTTTCTTTGGCCTAACTCCAGAAATATAGCACTATGGTCCACCCTGTTTCTCCCCCCTGAAGAATGACCAGACCTAGAATAGTCTTAGCCTGGGTCTTAGCACCTGGGGCCATGGTCAACTCTTCAGGGTGGGGGGTAGTGGTGTTTTGACTTATGCGGACCTGCTTTTCTTTTTGATCCTCTTTCCGCATCTCCACCAAGCCCTGGGTCATTTGTGATTTAAATCACACAATCAATCTTATTATATATTAAGCTGACTCTATTAAGGTAAACAGGGTGGAACGGTGTGCATGGACGTATTGGCTCTAATGTACCTACTCTAATGGAATAGCCTCAGAACCTGGTAATGAGATAACAGACACCTGCAATTGGTCATACATGTAGTAAATTTCTAGTTTTCGGAATTTTGAACTATGACGTCATTCCTGGTTTCCACCGGCCAATAGGTGATTGAGTGTGGTCGGTTCTGGGCGCACTATGGGGACGAAGAGACATGGCTGAGTCTGGGCCGTCTACAAGAGGAGATCAATAGAGATGGTGGTAGCAGGCTGAAGGTAAGTTTACAGAGTGAACAAAGGTAGTAATGTAATGTGAAGTTGCAGCGGGGTGTTACTACATATGATAGGTCCATGTATCAGGGATGTAAGTCTTCCTGGAATTCCAGGAATTCCTGGAATCTCCCCTTCATAAAATGTTTCTATATTTTGCTACTTTCTTGGTCTACCATTGACAAAAAGTTCCGTTTACCCCTGCCCCCTCCCTGCCTGCCCTGCAGTACTCCCGGCCAGCAGAACGCCCCCAGGGCGGCCTCATATCCCCCCTGATGCCCTCCCGGCCTCCCCTGCAGTGCTCCCGGCCAGCTGAGCGCCCCCAGGCGGTCTCTTTGCCCCTCCCGGAATCTTCCCACTGGGTCACTGGGAATATTCCAGGAGGGGCAAAGAGACCGTCTAGGGGCGCTCAGCTGGCCGGGAGCACTGCAGGGGAGGCCGGGAGGGCATCAGGAGCACTGGGGTGGGTGTTCTAGGGCCTTCTGCTGATCGGGTACACTGTAGGCAGGCTCAGGGGCGGGCCCAAGGGGGGGGGAGGTCACGTGGGTCCGGACTCCCCCCCCCCCCCCCTGATCCTGGGGCCTGATCCGACTTCCTGTTTTTTCACCTCTCCTGACTTACATCCCTGATGTATTAAGCTACTACATGTATATGGCAAGCTATACCTCTGGTGATAAACGACTAACATTCTCTGTCATAGTATCCCGGGTATTCCACGATTGTCTTTATACATTTACATGGAGATTAATGTATGCAGGAAAAGACATTAAGTTCAACTGCTATTCATAATCCATATTTTGTATAAATATACTGAATATTCATTGCTTCCTCTTTGAATATAGCCATTACCAAACCCCGGACCAGACATGTACTGCCTCTGCCCGTACCAAGGGGAATACTACCGAGCTCGTATTGTGGCAGTCAACAACGACTTACTAAGGGTGAGTCAGCTGTCAGTTCCTCAATGTACTTATACACATGTTAAACTAGTACATTTTTGTATCTAAAATGGTTAGATCTTAAAGGTAGAATAGATCTAGTGGTCAAAGATCATAAAATCTACAGATGAAAAGATGTAAAGTTCAACGGCTATACATTGTAGGAAAATATTAAGTACTCATATAAATAGCGGTTTGCAATTTTTTCAATATACATGTTTACACTATCAAAGATCACATAATGTTGTCATAAGACAGCATCGGGCTAGTATCAACTATGTACCCCAGAATGTATCCATATTGTGTAGTGCTTTGTAAAGTGTAGTAACCTGAAGCTGGGCCACCTGTCTCTCACCTCTCAGGGTACTGTTGTAAAAGTCTTCTTCATGGATTACGGTAACGTGGACACGGTACCGCACAGTCAGGTCCGAGAGTTAGAGCCCCATCACAGACAACTAAAGTTTCAGGTAGGTCAACTAATACTGTAATATTAGTGTGTTAGGGTTTGGTTATGTGGTAGATATGGTACACGTTGGTAGCTGTATACATGTTATAAGCCAACGACAGAACAATTGCCGAAAGAGGCAACCGAGGATATTAACCATTGTTCACTTAGTGCAGCTACTCAATCATATCCATATCTGACTTATACCCAGTAATTGGTTTGTAATTTTTAAGTGTTATACACTATAATACAGACAGGCAGTTTCTTTTGTCTTCCCAGCCAACTGTGGTATACGCTTAATAAAACAGTTCTGCTGTTACAGAAGTACCAGTACCGGTATATACCTCCAAGCATGCGGGAGCCTGTGCATTTCTTCTTTTTTTTTTTGGTGGGGGGGGGGGGGGGAGGGATTAATTTGCATACTTGCAGTTGAACGTATTTCATCTCTCTTGGATGCTTATTTTTCTCCCATTGACACCAACAGGGCTTTGAGTGTGAACTATGTGGGATCCGACCATCACCCCGCCGCTGTCCATCCGGCACATGGACCGATGTGGCAACGCGAGAGTTTGATAGCATGATCAGGTCTGGGCATAAGGCATTCGGAAAGGTGATTAGGCTCATACTTTTACATTTAATTCTAAACATGAAATTCCCGTACCTAGTGTGTTATATCTTCGATTTGTGTTTTAATTGTTTGATGCTATAAATTGATTTAAGAGGACCTTATAAAATAATTGAAAAGAAAATCAAAGGTCTATATTTGAATGAGTATGATTAATGCTGTTCTTTATATATTTGAATTATATAGGTATACTCGGTAGTGCATGGCGTTGTGCGGCTAGAGTTGCAGATAGAGGGTCCTGGTTACAAAGTCAACCTCAACGACTACCTCAGAGAACAGGGCTTTGCTGACCAAAGTGAAGAAAGCTTCCTATCCAAGGTGAGCTTATGGTATTACTTAATTGTGGTGAAAAAGAATACTGATGGGAGGCTTAATCCAGAGACTTTGTAATAAACTGAGGATCATTAATAAGGAAAATTCCTTCATGAATCAGGCACATGGTTTTGTGAAATGAATCCCTATTCCTCTGATTCTCTGTTACGGTATGAGTAATGCCTATGTTCCTTTACTTGTTTTACAGCAAGACCATGCAGACAGAGAAGATGTTCGGGTATCGCACAATTTGGCGAGCCAGCCCGGTTACGTTAACGGTAGCAACGCGTGGCTCCCTGTATCGGTAGACAGCCTGGCTGGTGGGCCCACCTCCGCCATGCGGCCAAAACAAAAATTTGCCACCAGCTCTCAAAGGGTGAGTTTTACTTACCCATTTTGTCATTTCAGATTGACCCAACAAAATAATTTACATTTAAGTGAAGAAAACAGGATAAACTTTGCCTGAAAGCCTTATATTCTAATGTAAATGGTACAATGATATATGTATATCACAAATCTCATTTAAACCTCATTCAAAGTACATGTATAAACAATATCATTATCTTTCATATATATACATACATGTTCTCATTTGTGATTAACTATTTTGAAGGTGTTCATTAACAAATATTGCCATTTAAAGTTGAAAGTTCTAGGTCAGGTTGACGGCAAGGTAAGAGTGGTGTCTGCTGGGGCTGTGTTGCTAAATATATGTATTATATGGAAAAACCGCTTTTGCTAAAGATGTATTAACTCTAATATTAATTCAATCTTTAGATCATTAAATCAAAATATAAAATCATTCAGTTAATATGATGGGTGAAGTATTAGGCTTTGAAATAAACACGCTTACACATGAGACTTGAAGGCTTATAGTATGTAAGGCCTTAAACTCAAATATAAAAAATGTGTCCAATTTTTATTTGACACCAGCTTTTAGGTTGTGGGCTGAGGATATTAAAACTTAAACAAGAAAACGATAATGCTTTTGGTATGTCAGGGCTAGCGGTGTGGTCAATATGCTCATAATGAGTACCGGGTATATTCAGAAGAAATGTAACTCATTATTTAAAGAACAAGTTAGTCTTTTCCTCGAGATTATCTGCAAAGTATTAGAAAGGACAATGTATTTCAGTCTACTCAGACAGGGACTAAGATTTGATTAATTTCTATGATCCATATTGCCTTTAACGTGATATAGGTTCTGTACTGAGCCACTCCATTAGAAATACTTAGTACAATGTATTAATTCAAGAGGCATCAGCAATCTGTAAATCCTGTCTCTCTAGCTCTATTGAATGTGCATGGCAAGAAGAATTTATGGGGGGGACTCTCTGGGCATCTCAATTTGCTAATAATTAATTGCTATTGTGTATCTGTCAATTTCCTTAGTCCATTCATGCTGTGATGGCATTTTCGATTATTATTATTATTAAAGTGGAAAGGAAGGCAGACCACAGCCTCCCGGCCTCATACGTTCTCCTCAGATCTAGAGACAAGAGATTCTATTTTATTCTGTCTTAAGTAAGATATCTAAAACCTGGTTAGGGTACCATTTATGAATCTGCAACAGTTTAATTTCTATTCATGACATAAGGGTCACATTACATTTTGTTGCAACAACCTTTCTCAAGGCCGGCCCTATGTACATAAAAAAGATGGTTTTGGTAACCATAGCAACCAGAAACATTCCATTTGTTAAATTTATCAAAATTCGCACTAGATTGGCTGTACTATAAGTCATGGAGTAACCTTCTGTTCCGTTGGCATGGCAACAATGGAATTCTTATATCACATCCCACTCATGGGAATGGCATACAACCTATTGAGATCAGTTACATGGTTTGATGTACATTTCCCATATTGCAGTCAAAAATAATATGATGAAAACTAAGATGACAAATATTAATATTATCATGATAGAGAATACTGAGCCTCAGGCAGTGGACAAACTTGAAATTGAAGTTATTTATCATTATTTTCCTACTGTAATTACTCTAAAATTGTGAATATCTATCGGAAAACAAATTCAAGCCAATGTATGAAAAGCTGAGGTCACCCCGATTAAGTTGGTATGTCTTGGAGCAATGCACACTTATTATTTATGTGATAGAACCATGTAGGACTCTGGATATGTGCAAAATACGCCATTTCACGCCCTTTTACGCCACTGGGCCCCTAAGGGTTAAGTAGATATTAAACTTTAAAGAGGTTTCTTATATGCTTTGTCTTAATTTCCCCACAGCTGACCTTAAACGGGCCTAATTCACCGTACGAGATGATCTTTTTCGGTTTGACGTCTATCAGTCGACTCAGGTATTATATGTTCACTCAGGTTCAAAAAAAGTATTCCATCAAACTCTTTTATTTCAATGTTTTATTTGAATTATAAGAAGGCAATAATCATAAAGTATGGAGGAAGAAAAAAACATGGAGTATGACAGAAGCGACAAGATTAGAGCATTTCTGTCGGAGTGTCCTTTCTCTAGGTATTTGGATAGCTGTTTATCAACAATAACATTCACATGATCTGGCCTTCAATCAATGAATATTACAAATCAAATACACAATGTACTAATAACTGTTCTATCTGTATCCATGTTTGTAGGAATGTAAATATTGACCAGGACAGCGTAAACTCGATCGTGCTGGACGACAAACCAGAAGACCCCCATATGCGGATGTTGGTGGCGGCTGGCGTAACGCTGAACCCGTCCGGTAACAAGATCAAGTTACGTGACACGAGCCTCCTACCACACATACCAGGCCTGCCCGCTATCCTTACCCTGCTCTTCACACCCCAGGCTGAACTAAGGTTAGTGACCATCGGATTCTGTACTCCTCAGGGGCTTGCCCCCCCCCCCCCCCACACTTTTGACCAAACCTAAAAGGCAAAATTGGCCAGAAACCGCCCTTGCCATCCCCCCCCCCCCCCACTCCAACACTTTGAAACTGCTTGGCACGCCCCTGCTCCTGCCTTTAGCAATATTCTGCACCTGTAATTTGGCTCCAGTGTCGCAATAAATTTTAGGCTGGCACCACCCACACTGCATGATTTGCCAATTTCATCTGAGAGTTCCTTTGTCGCGGCGATCACATATATGATCAATATTAGTACTCGTTTTGCCCTGTGGCCTTGATATATTACCGGTATTGTCTGTGTTTCAGGACTGACTTGCGGCAGCGTCGGTACACTGGAGCCCTGTGCGGTCTGGGATGGGACTCGTTTAACCAGGGACCAGCGCTCCCTGACCATGACGTAGAAATTACTTTCGATACGTACATCGACAAGCATGACATTGTGAAGGTTAGAGACGCTAATGATTGGTTTGCTAATAGCCCTACATGTATACACCAAACCTTCTACCTGACCATATACAAAGTTTGCGTGTTAATACAAAACCTTGCATATAACTTACGACAGGTCTGCGGTTAACCAAAGGCAAATTGCGGACCTGAAAACTAGTTATTTTCTATCTAATTCTTTAATATTGATATTGTGAGAGAAGTACCGGTATACAGAGTAGAGAGTAACCAAAGATACCACTGTAAAGCTCTCTTAATGCTGATCATGACTAGATTCACTTCTATGTGGCTTGAGATATGTGGATGGTATATATCTGGATATATATCTGGATAAATATTACAAGAAGTTCCAATAAAGGGTGTGTTCGATTTGGCGATATGGACATAAGAGACAACTTCTTGTTTAATTTGAGGTTGTTGCATTTTAGATGTTTAGAGGACACATTGGGGATTAATTATCTGTAATCTGTAAAAAATGTTAAATTCTGATGAAAAGAAAGTTTTCTACGACTTTTTGAAGTTAGAATTTGAAACTAAATAAATGTATTTTTATTCGTAATTCAAAACATTGGGACTTCTGCACTATCTGATTACAATGTAAAGGGCCCATATTAGAGAGCCCCCTCTGGTCTGAAGGTGACTTGACAAATTCGTTTTACAAATTGATTTTATATTATGCAAATTGCACATGATTCAAATGATTACACATGAGGGTCTAAATAGTATGATTTTGCTACGGCTATTTATGCCTATGGCATTCATAATGTGTTCCAATATATGAATTAATGGAAAATTGAGGGAAATTACAGAAAATGTTAAATCTAGCACAATTTTGGCTGAAATGTTGACAAATGCCTTATTTTTGCATTAATATGTGAAAACTCCCCATTTAATTCTATAGTTCTATATACCGTATATAATATTTTGTTAGTTTTCTTGAGTTGCTTAGAAGTCCTTTTAAAAATTCCCTTGTTTAACACCTTTAAAACACTGGATAGGCCCCAAGTCCCCTATTTACCCTCCTCACCTCTAGTGGAGAAAATCCTATAACCCGCACTGGGGTTCTGATACCTGAGGTTTTACAGTAAAAAATTGAAATGGGTACTGGTTACACCATTATCAGTTGTGGTAATGTTTGTCATACGTTTGTGTGCTCCATGTAGATAAATGCGGTGCGGATTGCCATCAATCTGGCCATTGGCAGCCTGGAGGACGTTCAGTCTTGGGGACCAAACGCTGTCATCAAGACACAGAAAAAGGCCAGGGACAACGTCCTGGTGTAAGTATTATACAACCATCGTTAGGGGGAACAAGAGAAACAACCTGTGCATATGCTACGTTCAAAGCAATCACAAATAAATTTTAAAAAAGCATTCAGTGGGTCCGCATAAGTAGCTCTCCACAGATTATATGCTGCAGGAAGCTCCTTAATATATACACAATATATTAATATATGTCCAATGTAGGCGATCGGGCATCACAACTCAGTACCTTCGTTATCGTTTGAAATTGTTTAAATTCGCTTCTGAAAAATTATAGTTTTGATTTATTAAAAGAGAAAACAGTTTAGATACCAGGGGTAATCATTATGTGTTTCGGATAGAATAGAATCGTTCTGCTGTTTTTATCTGCAGATTGCTACAACGGAGAAGAGAGAAGATGAACCCTGTCTACTTCAAATACGCGAATCAATGGAACCGGGTATGTTACTGTTAGCCCAAATATAACGATAGGAACTGAAGTAACACTAGAGCAGTCTAATGAAAACTGCAGAAGCAGGGTAAAGGCTAGAACAATGTGTCATAACAGCATTTTATATGTTTTTACTGTTTTTTCAAGGGCTGATTAATTCGGAAAACCGTTCTTGATTAGATTGTGGAAGGCTACCTTCTGGCAAATTGATTTCCCTCCCCCCCTGATGACGTATCCGCTGTCAGTAACTGAATACTAGTGCTATAAAGCTACCACCACCTGGACTTCCTAACAGCAATAATAGTCCTCCCCTTCTGATACTGTCCCTTTAAAACCACCTATTGAATTATCAATTTGATTTGACAGGTAAAGCCAGAAGATGTGATGCCGGCGTCATCGGGGGACGTGGAGCAGCGACTGACGGACCTGTACAGCCTCCACCCACTGGTGGCGCTGGTAGAAGAGGACACGATGAGCGACATCTCCGCCTTCGGTAATGCCGACCGCACCCGCAAGGAGGAGAAATACAGGATGCTGAAACACATAGATTACTTACGGAACCATGCCACACAGTATGTAGTAGAGGGAACAATTTTCCTACTCTTTATGGAATTATTATAGTTCCTTTACATTTCCGGATAAAATTAGTAGTCTATTCCTTTTCATGGAAAATTTGTCAAAATCGTAAGATTTACCACTTTTTTTTCTTTTCTTTTGATTCAGTGAGTCCACATAGAACTATTTTGATAACAACTTGCATATCTTTGTAGCGCGTTAGACATTTGTCAATTAATTACAAAATTGCCAATGATCAGTATGCCCTTTGGCTAATTATCCCTTCTCCTCTATCTTTCCTATCTTCCAGATCGTCATTCGAGGAGCCTGTTGAATGTGAACTGTGTAACTTCAAGCTGGAGACCCTCCTACAGCTCAAGATGCACCTGGCTACCAGGATGCACAGGGAACACGAGACCACGTACCTGGTGTAAAGCATCAGGCACACTCAACGACTTAACCATGACTCATCATTTTTAAACCAGTGTAGATTCTACCAGTGGTGTTTTCACAGGGTTCTATAGCCTGTAGACGTAACCTATGCTTAAAAAGGTGAAGGAACTTGATATCATTTCTTTTCTTTTCTTAGATAAACGGTGTCATTGCTGGGCATGTTGGTGTATGACATTCAAGGACCCCTAGCTGAACATTGGTTGAAATCTGAGGAATTAAATCTGAAAAATATTTATACTCCATATTTCCCAGACTATAAAACATATATCAGGAAGACAACTGCAGCAAAAATCGTAGCATTGCAATGCCATATCGTGTCTATGGTTTCAGATGTACAGTTATCATACATATCATTATCGATGGTGCTATTCTCCATGTATCATTTTACAATGGGCCGGGTGTAATATCCATTGGAAATGCTATAGACTGGCGGGTTCAAAGTTTCATTTATTCACAATTAAGTATTTGCCCAACGCTGGGGAGTCCGTTGTATTATTATTGAATAAAATAGTTTATTTTGTAGCATTTCATAGCAATGATTAGACAGAAAGGGAGCTGTTGTGAATTAAACTTTAAAAATGAGGAAATTATGCTTAAGATAGACCTCCATACAACAGTCCCACTGCCAAGACATACAAGGCAGCTATGTGAGAAGCGCTTTATTTTCAACACATCTTGCGTGATATGTATACGGATAAATGCTGATATTTTTTCCATGTTTACTTAATTCCCAGAGATGTTTAAGCATATTTTTAATGGGATTGTTATGTGATACCGGTACCATACATATTGATATATGCAGATGAGTATATCATAAACCTACGCCTACGGCCAGTACGGGTGTACTCATCTGCATGATCAGGCCATTCATCATTGATTCTCATGCATCCACAGTCTGAAGAGTAGTGGTCATTTTCATTTAATTTTCCCCATGGATAACTGTTTTGTAAAGTCCATGGACTAAATAAATACACACTTTTTTCATCACATATGTGTTGGTGTTTTATGTTGAGGATGCTCATACTTAGTGCAATCTGGAGAACACCTTTTCAAATCAACACGGGAGGGGAGAGGGCACGATTGTATGATATAAGTACATGTAATTTTGTAAACATAAAATTAATAAAAGCGGGGCAAGGGGTCGGGGGTGTGCACCACTACGAGATTAACAAGAGACAAGATCTAGCCTACTCCTAGCAAAATTGACAAGGGACAAGACCTATTTCTTCGAATTGACAACCCCAATCTGGTCCTGTTATCGAAGCGTGTGTGCAGGCGGGGCGCGTAGGCGTACGAAGTCCCGGGAACCAAATTGCCCGAAGCATTTTCTCGCGCTTAAGATGGTGTCGCCATCTAGCGGCCACCTTTGGAACCACAACTGTCAAGAAGTTTTCTCATATTATCGCCCAGTTGCTCACACATGAGCTGAAGTGTTTATTCCTGCCTATCTATTTGTCTGTTTCTGTTGAAATGGCGACACAAAAATATTGCCGAGTGGTTGTCTCGTGGCCGGTAGATGATGGCGGTTCTGTGGAAGATGTTGTCATCTACAATATCGAGTCTGATTTTGAAGAGGGGTGAGTTCTTTATTTGGGATGTGGTGCTCTGGCGCTTTGTGAAACTTTGTCAAGTTAAAGTTCAAGGGGGTCTAGATGGGGGGGTCCCCTATGTCCCGGCCTATGTCGCATGTCGAATTTAAGAAATGGCCATGTCATGTCACTTAAAATTCCCATGTCCCATGTCGCCCCTAAGAACCTGCCATGTCCCATGTCGATTTTAAGAAATTCCCTATGTCATGTCACAAAAATGTTCTCTCATGTCACTAAGCTCCATGTCGCATGTCGATTTTAAGAAATGACCATGTCGCCGTGTCGAATTTAGGCATCTATACCCCTGTTCAAGTTTGTGTAGTGTAACTGTAGGCCAGCGTACCTCGGTACTGTTGATGTAAAGTTGGAAGCAAATCCAACAAGTAGGGCTAGGCTAGATGGGGCTAGCTGTGTGGCAAGGCGTCGTATATTTTCTTCAATCATAGGGCATGTACCTACAGGTCCATGTCTGAATCAGTATCAATTGGCCTATCAAACATGTGCCTGCACCTCTGGCTCTGCACCCGCAAACATGAATGAAAATATAGCATTAGGCTAATCAGGGAGTGTTCATTTATAAATTACAGGGGTGGGGTGGTGAGATTTCGTGCAGAGGGGCAAAAATTTTTACGCCCCCCCACTCCAGAGCACGTGGAACGTTTCGCGCCCCCCTCACCGAAGATGGCGAAAAAAAAATTCGCCCCCCCCCCCCTTTGAACTATTGTAACGCGCAGGCTTTTTTCCTAAAAAGGGACTTAAATCTTTACGCCCACCCTCTAGAGGGTTCAGAATTTTTTACGCCCCCCCCCCTCAGGAGGGGTCGGAAAAGCTCACAGCCAAAAGACAAAACTAAAAATACCCACATCTAATTCTAAGTTAGCCGGCCCCAGATCTGGAATTTTATAGCCCAACTCCCCGTATTAGTGGGGATATATTCTCCCTATTAAACATCAAAATTGATATAAAACTGCATGTGTAAGGTAAATCATCCGATCAGTCTTCTTCATAATATGTATCTCTATGCCCTTTATTGTTAACAGCCAGATGCCGAGCAGCACACTGGACAGTCTGACAGACCTCTTCCTCTCACCGCCTGTAACAGACAGTGGTGACCCTGGCCCCCCGTGTAAGGCCCAAGTAGCAGTGCGAGAGTCAGGACTCACCATTGCAGCTGTTGATGTCTTATCGAGTGCTCGGAATGTTGAGGTGTTCTCCAGTACCGGGGAGTACCTGGTGCTCGCGGAAGGTACGCGGTTAGATGTAGCGGGCGAACGGAAACTCTTCTTGTCGCAGCACACTTTTGATCAGCCACAACCGACATGTGATCTCAAAGTGAGTGAATGTCTAGTGTTTCATACTATTTGATCATGTACAGCTAGTATTCTGCTAGTCATATGGCATATATCCCACAGTATTTGTTAAGCTTTTAAGCATGTACATACTATGAAAACACATTGACCCTGAATTCAAATTCCATTGGGTTATATTACTATGCATACACTAAGCCAATTATATTTGATAGCCATGTTCAGAGGTGGCACCGGATATACTGAATTTCTGAAGCTTGCGCCGAGCAACAACCTTTTCTTTTCATATTCATATTTCTTGAAAGAGTTATGTCAAGGATTCATAAGCCACTTTTTGTGGAACCAAAAGTATTACTTTCTACCTTTAAACTTGACAGCCAACCTACCGGTACTTTGTATTCCTGTCTTTCTAATTCTGATTCATCTGTATCATTCCTTTTCAGTTTGTATCCCTTGTTGACCCTCAGACACTGTGGCTACACAGTATTCACTTAACACTCGCAGTTGATAAGACGACCCCGGCTTTCCCCTTGGCCATGGGACCATCGATCGACATGGACAAAGTTAACGCAATTATGGCTGACATGGATGCAGACGTACCTGATCGAGCGAAGGGCCTTATGTCCACAATGACCTCAATGCAGAAGGTGAAATGACATTTACCCAAATACCTGTGTAACCCACACCTCAAGTATAACGCGCACCTGGATTTTGATAATGTACCTGGGGTCTGATTTTAACTTCATTAGTACTTGTAAAACCCGCATCCTCACCTTGGGAGAACACTATAACATGCCCTAGGGTTCTCGGTCTAGTATAATCAGCGTGGTTATACGCGGAAATTTACGGTTCGAAAAAAAGGGTGTATATTTGTGCTTGTGAAGTGAAGGATGTATGACGTGCAGTAATTTTGAAACCTCTATCTGCATAGCGGATGAGTCATAGCAATTAGTCAGGTTTTGAATTCAACTGTCAATAATGAGTTAAATTCCTGTTGATTAGTCTTTAAATTTTGTTGTTTAGTATCCTATAATCATTTTTCATGATCAAAGCAAACCCTGCCTCACATATATATTGAATGTTTAATTTCAGAACAAAGAGCGAGCGCTGGGTAACATGTTTGGTGGTGGTGGCAAGGGTCCCCCAACCATGGCCAGCATCATGGGCATGTTCGCTACCATGGGTGTGACGTCACGAATGCCACCACCCGTGACTCCCGCACCCGCCGCCTCAGCCGAATCACAATCCAAACAACAGCAACCTAAACAACAACAACAACAACAACAACAACAAGCACAGGGAAAAGCTGAGACAACTCAGAACAACTCTGGGTCTAAGGGCAAGAAGAATAAGAAAGGTGGTAAGAAAGGACAAAAAAATGGTGGTGGTGCATCTGGAAATGCTGAAGTAGAGATGGAGGAAGTAGCACCTCCAGCCAAACAGGAAGCACAGAAACAGAATCAACCCAAGGGTCGGCCCAACTCTGGGGAGCAAAGCTCACAGCCAAAAGGCAAAAAGCAAAAGGACAATAACAAGAAAGACAGCGAAGATTTTCCGCGTAATGAAAGCTCAAATAGCGGTAAGAAGAAATCTGGATCTAATTCTAATAACAAGAATTCTGCAAACAATACCAATTCAGGCTCTGAATCTAGCAAAAAGAATTCAGGCTCTGAATCTAGTAAGAATAATTCAGGATCAGAATCTAGTAAAAAGAATTCAGGATCTGAATCTAGTAAAAAGAATTCTGGATCTGACAGTGCTCGGTCGAAAAAGGACCAGAAGGGCTCTTCGAAAGAAGCAAAGCCTCAACAACCGACAGCAAAAGACACAAAGCGTTCAGACTCTGTGGACGCAGATTCAGTGGAATCACAGTCCCCGGTTACGCAAGCAGACCTTGCCGCATTGGAGCAGCGGCTTTTACAAAGAATCGACAAGGCAGAAGAGGCCATCGTGTCAGAAGTAACTTCGCGAATAGAAGCGAGCGAACAGCGTATTGTGCAGCATATGGAGAGCCTGGTTAGCAAAATGGCTGTTGCCTTTCTTGGTGGCGGTAACATGATGAATGGTGGCGGGCAGATGGGAGGAGAGTTAACACCTGATTAGTGTACCGCTGTGTACGTAAGAAAACAGATCAAATACTTTTATAAATGCATATTGCGTGGATATATGAAAATTAATTGACAATGATTTAATCCACAAGCATTATGATTATGCTACTAGAATAATAGAGATGCGTTCAACAGGACCCAACTATTGAATGCATGTACTTCACAGTTTGTTTTTTGAATATTCGACAGATCTCAAATCGACAGTTATGTGGTATTGCTCACTCGGGCTGGATTTTTTTTTTTCATTGATTCAATGTGTCACATTTTTTCCAGTCTTGTCAAAGTTAACAAAATCCATGACCATAGATTTCACATTTTTTCCCGTTTCACCCCCTATATTGAACATACATAAAACAAAAGTGGCAGCAAAGAACTAGACCCCTTTGTTTGTTTTCTGACATATTATCTCAGAACTCATAGACCATTAAGTAGCAAGTGAGACCAGATCACTTCATTTATAAAGGGGCACACATTGCAATATCTTACCCATCAGGGCCACCATACTTCTCATTCAACTCATTTGGGCATCATACAATGTAAGTCATAATGTCAGTTTGTAAAGCATTGATATATGTATCAAAGGGGTTAACATGACGCTGTATGATGGACATCAAATATGTAAATTGTATGTAAAAATTTTAAAACTTAGTTTGTATGGTTTCTAGATTTTGTAATGAATTCAAAAGCAGCAGCAAATACACACCCTTTAATTTTGTACTGGTAACTTGCTATATTACTGATACTAATATCAACCGTTATTATTTCAATATGAAATGGTAATACGGTACATATCATACAGAACGCCCATTATATATGGCATCCAATCAAATGCATACATATTTGGAGTTGCATGATAAAACGCACAATTTTGCATCAGCCTAGTTTGGTATGATTTCAGATCTCCGAAAATGACTTCTATCACTGTACATCACTGATGGTATTTGGATACTGTACTTTTAGTTGGAGTGGGAAAATGGATGATGCACTCTTCCTACATCGGTATTAACGATTCGTTTTATCATACCAAGGTGCTGATTTGGAAATACATAGACCATACATACTAAACATGTAGATATATCATATACAAAAGTAAATATAAATATTATATATACAGGTGCATACATCAAACAAACGTCTGTAATCATTCTGTCTGTAAATTATTGATTGATTGATAATAAATATTTATCTAGCAGTATATGTATCTTGTACTTAGTTCGTCTAAAGCATCAATAGTAATATCCAGCGTAAGAAAGTAGGAGTCGTGAAATAGTTATTTATCAACGTTTATTTTAAATAGAGTAGCGCATTACTAGAGAAGTGTACCATTAGCTATGTACATATATTGATTGACCGGCACGTTGACATACAGTATCTATTATAGAACATTTATCTATAGCCATTAAAGTAGTTTTAACCCCTTCACCACTGGATTTCTTGTAACTCAATGCAATTTTGTGCAATATATTGGCTTACCGCGTGGAAGGGGTTAATGAAGTTCCTGCATTATCATTACATACTTTATACATTATTCAATCTCTTAAAGTAATACATACAGGTATGGAGATACATGTCCATGTACAGTGTATAACGGGTCCATATACAACATGTCCTGTGATTCTTAAGGCCTCAGCAACCTGGAATGACTTCAGATAAGATGCGGACCTTCAACGTCTCATTTTGAAAGTTATATCAAAAGTGTCATTTGTATATACTTAAAGCGGCTTTAATCTATTGACACATTTTAACTTAATAAATGAGTTATCCAGCAGTGACTGTAGAGATACGACATAATTTTCTCAGGTTGCTCAAAGCCACTGAAACTCCTTTCCATAGGCTCGGTTGCAACGTTTACCTATGTTTATATTAGAATATATTTATATTCAGACTATTCAACCCATGCTCAATGCACTTCAGATCCCTATTTAGGGTCAGTGATTCATTAACATCTAGAAGGCAAATTTTATTCGCAAGATTTCATTCCTCATGAGATTAGAATTATCTGAAAGTTTTTATTCCAATGAGGCGTTTGCGATCTCCTCGAGTTGTTCCACTTCGCGTGTCGCCTGACGGGAGAGATCGTCGTTAAGCTGCCAGACACGAATGTAGCCTTTGCCGTCACCCGTAGCAATCAACTCGGGCCTAATGGACACAATGGAAACATTTTGTTGCAATTCAACAAGAATTATAACTCTAGAAAAGAATCGTTATTAAACTAGTAAGAGTACAGACTGGCAGGATTTCCATAGTTTAAGTAATCAAATATTGCTTAACAGCTAAGATTTGTGAAATAAGTTGATTTATATCTTAGGATAAAACTTTCAACCTGAAAGTAAAGATGTATATTTACCTCAAAGGGTTGAACTGGAGTGAGTAGATAGGGAACATGCGTTTGGGGTCGGACGTCTCCAGTTTGTAGCGGGGTGCAGCCCGGTTGTGTTTGAGGTCGTAGATGAGGAGACTGCCCTCCTCGGTCCCGATGGCAAACACGAGGGGGCGCGCGGGAGACCATTTAGCCCCATAGAGATATCCATGACCGGGCTCCAGGGTTATGAGTGGATCAGCCTGTAGGATAAAAGTGGCGGCATTAAGAGTAAACTGATATACTTTTAATTAACAAATCATTCACTGAGGACACAGCATGCAGGGTTACCATAGTGGCTAGGTGATTTTTTTTTAAAGTTTTTTTGTTTGCAGCTACTCATTTAGTGCTGGATGGTCTGCCATAACCAATTTATTGTCTCCAATCGGTATATTTTGTTAGTTATAAGCACATTACACTGTGGGTTAAGGCCGGGGTTCATCGTACCTAGTGATGTGCCAAATGTTGCAGACTGAGACAAGCATGAGATAATTTCCATTTATATATTGAAGGGGTTAAAAAATATATACATTACCTGCAGCATGGTGTATAGACGTGAACTGGTGTCGGTGCCACACGATAGGAACATGTTACGGTGGAACGGTGAACAGTCTACGCTGTACACAGGGCCGTGGTGCGGGGTGAAGGTAAAGGTAACCGGTGACTTGAGGGGAACCGACGACACGCTGCTACTCCCTGCACCTCCTACGTCAGAAAGACATATTAAAAAGGGAAGTTTATATTTCAGTTCAAATATCTAAAGCAATCATAATACATCATGTATTTCACCAAATTTATCAGTGTGCTTGATGTATCTTTTTATTTAATTTGTTCATGTTGATTGATCAAACATAATCAGTATCAAACACTGCATATCAAATGTGGTCACTAATCTATAATATGCTTGATAATTGACACCACAGTTTCTTAAAGCCGTGCATTATATTTGACATCAATCTGAAAAATGAACATACACATGTTTCACTGACTTCAACATAAGACAGAGTAAGTCTAGATTACCTGCGGCACTTGTGGTAGACTGCATGGAACACTTGAAGATGCCACCGGACTCTGACCCGATGAGGAAGTTGGCGCTGTCCTCTTTACTGAGTGAGATACAGGTGACGCCCATCTCCTGGTCCCCGCGCCGGGCCCGCATGGTGCGTGGCAGGCTGTCTGTCTGTAGCACAAACCTAACCAACACAAGCAATTACTTATTATACATCTCAGGCAATGAATATTGACAGATTGAAAAGTAAAATCTTAAAACATTTTCTTATTCCCCACTTTTTTTTCTTTACCGTAAGAAGATTTATAAACAGAGATCCATATTTAATATCATGAGAGGCTATCCATATGCTTTAAAAAGCTTTAGAACTTGATACATCTATTTTTTCATGGCAATTTTTTTTTCTAGACCTTCTCCTCTGTAATGAAGAATTTGCGTACAGATTGCATTGAGTCACCACGATTTCAGTGGCGAAGGGGTTAAACGTCTTTTTTTATGGGGTAAATTTAGACACATTTTGCATTTTATTTTGCAACGCACTAATTTGACTTACCCATCCACAAGTCTGAGTGTGTTTTTATGAGATGATATTTTCCATATCAGGATCTTTCCATCACTGCTGACACTAACTATCTGTTTAATAAAGAAAAGAGAATTATTTTAAGAGATACACCTTTAACCCATGTTGAGCAATGAATAAGTGATTGCAAGTCGTTAGCGTACCAATTCTTTCAAACATTCTGAGTACATGTGTACTATTCATTATCATTTGTGATGCTATGGCATAGACGCCATTATAACAGTGAACTACATAACAATGTTACAGAAACACCTAGACCTACATTATATTTGCCGCCAGCTTTGCCGTCGGGTACCCAGTGCACCTTGGAGACGGGTTCTCGATGCGAGTCATCACCAATCCCCGAAGACGCTATCAAGGCATCCTCTTCTTTATTGAGGTCCCAGACCATTACCTCACCTATCAAGCCATGAAAGAACTCCTTTAAATACTAAGGACATTTAGAAAGTTCATTTAATTGAAGGCAATCCATGTTAAAGATGGTGAACACATAACATCTCGATCATTGGTAATGTAAAATTATCCAAAGGGTCAAATGTGGATTTTCACACATCCCATATATTTGACGAAATTAATTACGAACATATTTCTTGTAGCCCAAAAATTAAGATATTTTGGATTTGGATTTCTATTAAAGATTCGACAATTACAAAAAGGCGTGTGTATGTGTGTGTGCTTATTAGAGGATGCATACTAATTACCGGTACGTCACACACAGTAATCACACACCGGTATCTATTTTTGTGTCTTTCCTCGCGTCTTACCGTTGAAGGTGCCGCCTGCTACGAGTGCTGGTTTGGTGGGGTGGCACTGTAGACACATGAGGCAGGAGGACAGGTCGATGGTGGTGTCGGGTTTAGTGGCCTCCAGCTGCCGCCGGTCCAGGTTCCATGTACAAAGGGAACTCTTGTGTGTACACCAGTCTTCGTGGTCAAAGCGACCAAAACTGGTTCAGGGTCAAGGAACTGTTAACTATTTTGTCGTAAATTGGACTTTATTACTAATGTGTATGAATGAAAGAGCAGTTATTATTTAAATATACAACATACTATGATATTACTGGTCCTATCTATGATATTACTTGTAATATGATTTATATCATATCTGATTCTGATGCAAGGATACGAAGCGACGATCACAGAGCCGGTACAGTTCCATGACAATCCAGTCACTTGTAACTGCAAGATGTAAACGCAGGTTAAGATAATTAATGTGTCACAGACTTCCGTCCCTCATTGATGATAATTATGTGCTAAACTAAAACATCTAGACCTTAGAATATACTCTTTAAATTCCAGTCAGGTTTTGAATATAGGTAATGATTAGATACAGTAAGTTTCAAATTCCAATTAGTTTCGGTCTTTTCAGACCCTTTTCAGGGAAACTCAAACATCTGACACACTTGAATTCATATGGCATTTATATGTACATCATCTATTACCAACTAATTTGTATCACATACCTCTTCTGCCAGGACAGCATGAGATAGTGTGTGGATATTTGTGATGACGTTCGTCTGTTCCTCCCAGCTAACCTCGTAATCTACATCAGAAATGTGAATCAAACACATAAAGTTCTCTCACATGTGAATATCAAAAATCAACTCACAATGAAAATGATTGTTATTTTTGTTGTTAAAAATATTACCTGTTCAACTATATAGAGCTATCATTGGTACCCACCAGTTTATTTAATAGCAATGCACGCTATGTATAAACGTCTTACGAGAGCATATATTTCTATCAAATTGAAAAAGAAAATGCAAGAAATGATAGGCACATATAAAATACATACCATCAAAGGCGTGTGTTCTGTTTCCATGGGAGAGTTCTTTATGTACTGAGGACTCAATTTTCTGTAACCACGCTAGGAGTTCAGGGGACTCTTCCTGTTGACATTCGGGCACCAGAGCCTCGGCACCCTCCGTCTGAGTCTAAATAGATAACAATAATTGTCTTAAATTTAGACAAATTATGAAGCGCTGGAGGAATACTGAGCAGCTTAGAAAGCACTAACGGAACATTCCAGGGTCGCAGCATTCTACCAAATCTGACCTGCAGTCAAAATACCTTAGATTCTCTTGTAGAAGCCGCGGCTTTTTGAGTCAGATTCAGCTTTTGATACCAAATACATGTATACCCGTATAGGATGCGGCTTATACATGTACGAGGGTTTTTAAAAGTGCCCCTTAATTTTCCCATTTTCAAATCCCCCCTAAATAGACTTTGAAAGATATTATATCATACCTCTTTGGACTTCCTTTTGATTGATTGAGCAGCCTTCTCATCTGTCGCTAGTGGTTTGGTTTGACATCCACTTTCTGTTACATATCTGGAATTTATTTGGAAAAGAAGTTTTATCAAAATTTGCCATAAATTGCTCCGAACAAAATTGCTATGTCTCATGGTAAAACATGATGGAATAGAGGGAACGCCTAATTCAAAAACCGAACAAGTAATTTCAGGGGTAGACACTAACTTTTTCAACTGTGGGCCACCCGGGCCCGTAGCTCCAGAAATCTATGGGCCCGGATTTTCAGCTGCGGGCCTGGAAATTAATTTTACTTTTTTCCAAGAGAAAATAATATATATTCCTGATTTATCTATGTTAAAATAAGACCGAATGTCCTCATTTGTTCAAGTTTTTCTCTTTCCAACGACATATTACATGACTATGCTTCCTAGGTACATTCCACTCAAATATTTGCCAAATTTCTTGTGGGCCACCCGGGCCCATGGCAAGGTAATTTTGGGGAAAACTACGGGCCCGGACCTAAAACTACGGGCCATTGGCTCCCGGGCCAGCCTTAGTGTCTACCCCTGGTAACTGTAAATTAGCAGGTTAACCAAACTGGTCAAACTATTTGTTTATATCAAAATACATACATGATACTGAAAAAATAGAAGATACGTTTGTTACATAAGCATTCAGAGATGTTATAAGACTACTGGTTCAAATATAATATAACATAATGTTTATGAATCATTAAAGAATGTTAAGCACGAGAAAAGATTCACTATCTGTAGTATTATAAGAGTATAGATATGCATAGATATACAATATACATGTATATCTATGATAAGAGGTATTTATGCTGTAGCATATATGTATGTGTAATCTAGTCTACTTCGATTTGTCACATAGATCTGCAGAATACAACTTGAGTTGATAATCTTGATGAAATGAAGTGAAGAATTATACCTCTCTTTCTTCCATGTTGATGGTATTTTAATGGGCTCTTGTTGCTCGTCTTGAAACATGCCTGTTATTGCCTGCAAGACTAACTAATATATAACAAAATGAATGATGTATCTTGCACTTCATGGGTCAACAGCCAAGCACAAAAAAGGGTGGAAACAAACATATCATTGGCAACAAAAGACGTTCTACATCATTTGCTAGTTCCGTAGTTCTAGATGCAGGGGAGGGAAAGGAGGGGGGGGGGTCGGGTATTGTCTTGAGTTCAGTTATCTTGCCTTGACTTCACCCCCTCCCATTATTTCATAGACATGGGCCTAAGTGCGTGTACTGATTTTAAAAATTGCATCCCCCCCCCCCAAAAAAAAGGAGGTGGATAAAACCCTCCCCCATCTGCAAAAAAAAAAAAAAAAATTATCATTACTTCACCCATGGCCTAGAGGCTAGACATAGGATAGGAATACCTATACTATACTATAGACTAGTACTAGACTAACTACCGGTAGTTGTAGTAGTAGTAGACTATACCATGAACGTCCATATTTTTAGATTCATGTCTATACTATAAAGTATAGGCTACAGGTTGATATTTAATATTCCTATCATAAACACATATAGATCTATCATACAATAACAAGATGTTTAAGGGGAGTAAGGTTTATATCTGCATGTTGTCGTAGCTGTGTCTGACACATGCACAGTTCCGTTCCATTGACACATGCACATTCACACTGAGTGTGACAGTCAGTGACACGACAGTGACAGTGACTGAGTGAGTCAGTCGTCTGCTACAGCATACCAAACGATTTCCCTGTATTCTGAATACAATATGCAGTAAGATCAGAACATCTACAATCAGGACTTTACATAGAATCGTTATATTTCCGAAATATCAACAACTAACGGATCTATTAACAATAAAAGCCATAAACTATAAAGTTTGTTTACAAACCTTCTCAAACAAACGTTGTCGCGCACCTGCTGGTATGTGAGTCGCGCGGAATGTTGTTCCTCATAAAAATCATGCCTCGATGGATGAATTACAGACATATTTTGAATTTGCTTTAAGCTAAATTCAACATAACGTATGATTTTCACTTAGAAGTAACAAAAGTCTAGATACATGGTGGCTAGCACGGATTTGCTGATGACATTTTAGCCATGATGATTTTCTGCGACAGCAAATTCACACTCTCAGAGCAGAAGTACGTCACTGAAATTCTGCTCGAAGAGTGTCAAATTGTGTAGTTACGTGATACAGCCGGCTTCAAGATGGAAAAAGTACAAATGCGCGTCCAAACTGCGGTCACCGATATGATGACAACATTAGAAACAGACTATATAAGGAAAATGCAGGTGAGCATACGTCTATATTGTATTCACTTCCCCAGAAGTCTCCGTTTACGGTATTTTGTTGGTGTAGTTTTACCAAGTGCACGTATTATCGCTCAGGGCATGCGACCTTGGGATTGAATTTGTTTGAACATGGTAGAATGATTTATTAAAGGATAACTTATTGAAGAACAGTTTCATTGTCACGATTGTGTGATGTGTATATCAGATTCTAAGGGAGTGATCATTTTTTAACAACAGGGGTGGGTGGTTTTCCGCGCGGAGCGCGTGAAATTTTTTTCACCCCCCCGGTCAACGGGTCGAAATTTTTTACCCCCCCTCCCTACGGGTCGGAAATCGGCGCGCGCGGGCCCTTTGAAGCATAGTAACGCGCAGGCTTTTTGGCCCAAAACAGGTTAACATTTTTTGACCCCCCCCCCCAAGAGGGGTCCAAATTCTTTACACCCCCCCCCCGGTCAAGGGGTCCAAATTTTTTTGCCCCCCCCCCCTGTTGATAAAAAATGATCACTCCCTAATGTTGCCCTGTAAGGCCTGTTTGTCTGCATGTGTCTGTTTGGTCCTGGGAGGAGGGGGGGGGGGGCTCTCCTCATTTAGGGGGTGCTCATTTTTTAACAACAGGGGGGTGGTGGATTTGGGGGGGGGGTGTAAAAATTTAGACCCCTTGACCGGGGGGGGGTAAAAAAAAAAAGATAATTCAACCTGTTTTGAGGGAAAAAGCCAGCGCGTTCCTATGCTACACAGGGGCGTGAACGCATGCAATTTTCGGCCTACCGGGGAGGGGGGGGGGTAGTCTCCAGAGGGGGGGGGTAGTCTCCAGAGCAAATCCCTACGTGCTGCTTCGCGATACTACGGGGAGCCAGAGTCTGCCGCATAGTAACTCAGATATCGGAGCTTTTCCTCCGGTATTTTGAGTGGACCAATCACAGCGTTCGAACGTCCTAGCGTCGCCAATGAGGGCCGATGTAAAAACCGTATGCGGCAGACAGCGCTCCGAGTAACATAGCGTAGCGACGTGGATCGTTTGCTCTGGAGACTAGGAGACCACTCTCGTACTAGAGTCCTAAGAATGGGTGCCAGTATCTAACATGAGCTTTCTTAATGAATATATAATTGCTATACATTGAAAGAATACCCTACCTCTGCACGGACAATCAACTCCAGACGGAACGCACAAAACCAAAACTTGCAGAGATCAGCTGGAGACTATGGAAACACAGATACGGCCCAACTACAGGGGCTGATCCACTGCTGCGAATTTGCTCCGATTTTGCTGCAAGTGAGACTCGTGCGAGTAGGCCTACACACGGAGAGAACGTTCTATCAGTGGATCTGCTGCTGCGAGTCCCTGCGACGTCATCGCGAGGGACGAGTGGCGTGCCAGTGTACTCGCAGAATTCTAAAAGTTTTGATTTTTGTGAGTGTACTCGCAAGCAGTTTTCGTACGACGACATTCGCAGCGAACTCGCAGCAGTGGATCACTGGCCGTCACCCGCACCCACCTGCTTGTCACACCCACCTGCTTGTCACACCCACCTGCTTGTCACACCCACCTGCTTGTCACACCCACCTGCTCATTCACACACCTGACACCTGTAATGTGATTACAGACTAGTCTAGTGTGACACATGATTTGTGGATAGTTTTGAACCAGGAGTTTGTTTCTGCTCTCAAAAATTGACAAATAATTGACCAATAGTTCCTGAAATGATGTACACCTTCAATCTTTCCCATGTTTCAACCAACCAATTCAATCACGTGATCACCCTGACCCTGAGTCATTTGTGATGTAAATCAATTGTTCAATCAGGGTTCTCCACAGACTAAAAAATCATACTGTAAATTCTCACGTAGAAGCTACGGCTTGTGTGGCAGTCAGACCTCAGGTGCTGCCTAATAGGTTTCCCTCAACACTCGGGTTTTGCTTATACAAGGGTTGGAAATTCAAGAATTTAGTCTGCTAATTGAGGGATAGAAAATAGAATTGTATTAAAAGTGAAGAACATCTGTTCTAATTGATTGGTGCTTCAGAACTGTAATGGCCGCTGGACACCTGAAACAAGGTCTTGTCGCCTCATAGATTTTAATCTTCTGGGGCCCTAGACCAGTAATGCTGTGAGTTACGCAGCTACACAATGGTAGTTATACACAGCACTGTGCATGTCCATGTAGCATCAAATATGTACGTAAATTAAAAGGCTGTGTTTCTTTTGTGGCAGGCAAAGATGTACCACTGCAGCGCAAACTGTTGTGAGAACCCAAACTACAAAGCTGATGACGTTAACAGGTGTCTGGAGAAATGCACCATGCCCATCACCCACTCAAAGGCCGCACTCGACAATGAAATTGGAACTTATCAGGTACAGTAATATGAACGACCTGTCTAGTATCTACAACTGTTATGAGTTTACATAACGACCTGTCTACAATAATAGTCGAAATAAGATCAAGGACCCTTTGGGCTTTTTGATATGAAGATAGGAACTATCGTGATTCAAGTTTGAAAACCTATTAAATGTCCTTCCTTCGCGGGTCTTTCCCGTTTCACTGTAAAGATAGCAGTATGTGTTGAAATATAATTTACTGGGAAGCTGACATTAGTACATAGTATACTGCAAGGGTCAGTGTCAAATCTTTAGAAATAATGAATTTTTGGGCAGATTTATAATTAGCATAGATACGAATATGGATAATGATGTTTATGGATACCTATAACTACTGCTACATGAAATGTCAGTCCTGTATATCCTGGGTATAATAGGAGCTACAAAACATGTACTATGAAGTGTAAAGAAGCATGACAGAAGTATGGAGATATTTCAATAGATTATGGTTTATTTCAGAACCGGTTGTCGCGGTGTGCAATGGACTGTCAGGACTCAGCGCGTGACAACATCGGACCCAACGCCACAGAAGCCGATATGGCCAAACACCGCACTGCAATGGAGAACTGTGTGGTGAAATGTGCCGATACCCACATCGCCCTCATCCCCGCTATGATGAAGCGTATGCAGTCAGTACTAAAACAACAAATGTAAAGAACTATTGGGTATAAATAATAAGGATAGTTGATAGTGATGGTGGACAGCATGATGCTATACTTGTAAGTTAAAATCAAATGGAGGGTCATAGGATTACATTAAAGGTGTTTAGGGATGAATGAAAATGTCTGTATATAGAATTGGGGTACTTTGTTTATGCCTCTAGTATATCATACAGGCACAATTTGCCAAGCTCTCATTAGAACCTCATAGTGGCGGAGAGAATAGTTGCTAAGTGTTCCACCTTTTCTGGTTTGGTTTTAGCTGCAGTCTCAAAAGGTTATATGATAAACGCCAAGAAATATCACAGTATGTATAGATTTTCTTATATACTATTGTCTCTCGAGCGGCCCAATAACCCTCGAGATCGCTGTTCATTCATGCAACGTTAGAGTTTACCAGAGCCGTGAGTGAATCTGTAACTCATTCCCGCTGATTGTTACATGATGAGTAAATGTAGATCAAGTGTGTGTGTGTGTGTGTGTGTGTGTGTGTTGAGTGCATATCTGGTAGGTGAGAAATTCATTATCTCCCTATGAATCATCAAGTTGTGAATGAGTACGGAAAATGCATGTGCATTTGTAATGTACTATATGTTATCATTTACAATGATGTTATCATTATCTTGATCTTAAATAAACAATTCAAATGATTAATCCCTCACTTGTATTTTATTTGCAATCATAATACTCCGTTTGTCTAAATAAACAGACGATGGAATATTAAAAAAGGGTTATTTGCAATCACAATACTCCCTTTGTCTTAATAAACAGGCGATGGCACAAAAAGCGACTTGTAACGTACTTTGGGTTAGGGATTTGGAGCACGCCAGTACATTAAGTGTAATTGTTCTCCCACATAGAGACAATATTAGTTTTCCACCATGTCTTTTAATACGGGGTCGGGGACGGGGTCGGGGACATGGTCAGGGTCGGGGACGGGGTCGGGGTCGGGGTCGGGGACGGGGTCGGGGACGGGGTCGGGGACGGGTCGGGGACGGGGACGGGGTCGGGGTCGGGGTCGGGGACGGGGTCGGGGACGGGGTCGGGGACGGGGACGGGGTCGGGGACGGGTCGGAGACGGGGTCGGGGACGGGGTAGGGGTCGGGGACGGGGTCGGGGACGGGTCGGAGACGGGGTCGGGGACGGGGTAGGGGACCCATGGTCGCCCGGGTTGGAGTCGCATGTTGTCTGTGGTCGCCCAGGTTGGGGTCGCCCGGCTTGGGGTTGCCTGGGTTGGGGTCGCCTGTGGCCGCTCGGGTTGGGGGTCGCCCGTGGTCGGAGGAGGAGTTGGGGTTGCCCGTGGTCGCCCGAGTTGGGGTCGCCCGTGGTTGGGGTCGCCCGGGTTGGGGTCGTCCGGGTTGGGGTTGTCTGGGTTGGGTTGCCCGTGGTCGCCCGGGTTGGGGTCGCCCGGGTTGGGGACGCCCATGGTTGTCCGGGTTGGGGTCGCCCATGGTCGCCTGGGTTGGGGTCGCCCGTGGTCTTTGGCGCCAGGGTTGCCCGCATTGGGGGTCGTGGCAAGTGTGTACCAAACAGTCCCTCTTGCCCCATGAACCCTGAGTCGCTCTGTGATGTTAGTCACTCTCTCTCTTTGATATTACCCTGGCCCTTTACCATGATGTGTATAATATCTGTGGCTGTACATGGGTCCAAAGCGACCTTTGCCATTTTCAATGCGACTTTCCGACCTGGGCAATAATTTAAAGGACCTAGCGACTTTTGGTCAAACTTGTCAACAGAGTAAAGGGTCATAAAAGCGACTTTGTGACCCGGACCCTTAATCCCGGCCCTTAATTTTGGTGACTTTCCGACCTTAGGGAGTGCTCATTTTTTAACAACAGGGGGGGGGGCGGTGAGATTTCGCGCGGAGCGCGCGCAATTTTTTCACCCCCCCCGCTAGAGGGGTCGGAATTTTTTACCCCCCCCCCCCGGCAGGCCGAAAATCGCGCGCGTTCGCGCCCCTTTGTAGCATAGTAACGCGCGGGCTTTTCCCCTCAAAACAGGTTGAATTTTTTTCACCCCCCCCCCCAAGAGGGGTCTAAATTTTTTACCCCCCCCCCGGTCAAGGGGTCCAAATTTTTTACCCCCCCCCCCCCCAAATCCACCACCCCCCCCCTGTTGTTAAAAAATGAGCACTCCCTTAGGAGGGTACTCCTCTGCACCCCCATATCTGCCGACCATATACGTCACTACAAAAGAGCCTGTCCAAATAATTATTTTGATAGGAGAAAATGTGCACTTAATGTTCTGCCGATCACATACGTCAGGGATTGAACCTTATATATAGACTGTCGTTCCATGTGGTCAGTCCCTACGGTCAGTTGTGGGCGGACGCGCATGACTGCACAACCAGTCACGATGCTGACCCCTCGTGTTTGTTTAGCTCTAAAATAAGTCCGAACCCTTAGTCGATCATGATTCATCTTCTAGTAGGTATCCCAATAGGCAGCCGCTGGCCGTGTCCATGCGTAAGAACTCGCCAAAATACATACTTTTAGAAATGCTCTCATATCCATACTGTTTGGTGTATCACCTATCTAAAGTATGCTAATGAATGCTCTAATGTATCCGCATCGCTGTTTTTACTTTTTCAAATGGCTGTCAAATCCAAACCGCTGGACCGATTTGTATGATATTTAAACTGTGTTCATCATTCAACATGGTCTATCCATCCAACCCATTTCCAAATGTGTAACAATAATATCTGAAAATGACCTGGGATACCTACTTCTAGTAAAGGTTCAGTTAAAACCCATTGATGCCTCTTGGGGTGTGGGCTTTGAAATGTATAACTTAAAAGCACAATAAATGTAGTGTATCCCAACCCATCCCCACCACGTTCCCTCCTTCCTATGCCCGTCCGTCCCCTGGGGCCCTACCAGTTTTGAGCAACTCACAGTGGGCGAGTTATACATTGCTCCTCAGCAAGTCTGTTTGGGAAGATAGTGGCTGCAGATGGGTCAAAAGCGACCTGGCGACCTGGGCCGTTTTGGAGGCGACTTTCGACCTAATGCAATAATAAAAGTGACCTGGCGACTTTTAGACAAAATTCACAATACTGTAGGGGGTCCAAAAAAGCGTCTTTGTGACCTGGACCCCTTAATTTCGGCGACTTTCCGACCTCAGGGGGGGACCCCTCTGCACCCCCAAGATATATCAGGCAAATAGCAGAGGAGGAGGCGAGAGAGGGGGACATAGGATATGTAGGGGAGGAGGAGACCAAGGGGTCATTGGACGGGTAGGGTGGGGATGGGAGTGGGAAGGGAAGAGACATGGGGGGGGGGTGATGTAGGAGGAGGTGGGGGTAAGGGAACATGGAGGGAAAGAGACATGGGAGGGGAGGGGATGATGCAGCAGCAGGTGCAGGGCCATAGCCAGCCTTGGCTGTGGGGGGGGGGTGCTCATTTTGGGTCAGGTGGAACTTAAAAGTTTCAGCAAAGCTGAAAGCCCGGCCCGCAGAGCGGGGCGTATCGCAAGCGGAGCGCTGCGACTAGCTGGGGGGGGTCTGGGGGCATGCCCCCCCAGGAAATTTTTGAAAAATACATGTGAAATGGTGCAATCTGGGGCATTTTGAAGAGATAATCCCAAAGACAATTATGACACTATATATAAGACACACTTTAATTGAATAAAAGTTTTCCTAATGTATGGGAGATTCAAAGCCTGGTCCTCGGGATGGAAAACCAAATTTTGGGGCCCGATACCAAGACTTTCAAATTTATTTCAAATGTAAATCTACCTATATTTACGTCTTTCAATTTTTGAATAGGTTCATTAGTGTATTGAGATGCATTCCAATAGTAATACCTATTTTGCCCAGCGGAGACCCGAACTCAAGACCTCCTACATACTACCTCATGGCATTGCTCCCAACTACATCACAATCAGATATCCACCCACATCCTACTCCTCAGAGTTCCTATCTTTGTTTAGATATATTTAGAATTGAGCAGCTTATATTGTCCACCCACCTTAGTCCCCCCCCCCCCCCCCCTTGGAGTTCCACCCACCCCAATCCCGCCAATTCCAGTTCTACCCACCTGTGTCTTGCCCCTTGAAGTTCCACCCACCTGGGTACTTCCAAGTTGTTTGGAGCTCCACCCTCCTCATTCCTGCTCCCTTGAGTTCCACCAACCCAGGTCCCACTAGTTCAAGTTTAACCCACAAAAGCTCTGCCATTTGAAATCCCACCCAACCAAGTCTTACCCCTTGGAGTTCCACCCATCCAAGTCCCTCCATTTAGTCCCACTGCATGGAGTTCCACCCACAAAGGTTCCACCACAAAAAGAGTTCCACCCTACCCACTCCCGCAACTAAAAGAGTTCCACCCTACCCACTCCCGCGACTAAAAGAGTTCCACCCGACCCATTCCTGCGTCTAAAAGTGTTCCACCCTGCCCATTCAAGAGTTTCACCCAGACCACTCCAGCGCCTAAAAGTGTTCCACCCTGCCCATTCAAGAGTTTCACCCAGACCACTCCAGCGCCTAAAAGTGTTTAACTCTGCCCATTCCCACGATTAAAAGAGTTCCGCCCACACCATTCCTGCGACTAAAAGTGTTCCATCCTGCCCGTTCCCGCGATAAACAGTGTTCCGCCCACACCATTCCGTGACTAAAAGTGTTCCACTCATCCAATTTCCACGCATTTAGAGTTCCACCAACTGTGGTCCCACTCCTATTTCTGAAAAAATGCCTATGGCTTAGTGCAAATTTCTTCTCTTTTCTTTTTTTGGGGAGGGGGGGGGGTGGAACTCCTCATCACTGTGTTTGCATGGGGGGTGCTTGAGCACCCCAAGCACCCCCCCTGGCTACGGCCCTGACCCTGGTGGGGGTGAGGGGACATGGAGGGGAAGAGCCATGGGAGGGGAGGGGATGATGTAGGTGGGGGTGAAGGAACATGGAGGGGAAGAGACATGGGAGGGGAGAGGATGATGCAACAGCAGGTGGGGGTGAGGGGACATGGAGGGGAAGAGCCATGGGAGGGGAGGGGATGATGTAGGTGGGGGTGAAGGAACATGGAGGGGAAGAGACATGGGAGGGGAGGGGATGATGCAGCAGGAGGTGGGGGTGAGGGGACATGGAGGGGAAGAGACATGGGAGGGGAGAGGATGATGCAGCAGGAGGTGGGGGTGAGGGGACATGGAGGGGAAGAGACATGGGAGGGGAGAGGATGATGCAACAGCAGGTGGGGGTGAGGGGACATGGAGGGGAAGAGACATGGGAGGGGAGAGGATGATGCAACAGCAGGTGGGGGTGAGGGGACATGGAGGGGAAGAGACATGGGAGGGGAGGGGGTGATGCAGCAGGAGGTGGGGGTGAGGGGACATGGAGGGGAAGAGACATTGGAGGGGAGAGGATGATGCAACAGCAGGTGGGGGTGAGGGGACATGGAGGGGAAGAGACATGGGAGGGGAGAGGATGATGCAACAGCAGGTGGGGGTGAGGGGACATGGAGGGGAAGAGACATGGGAGGGGAGGGGATGATGCAACAGCAGGTGGGGGTGAGGGGACATGGAGGGGAAGAGACATGGGAGGGGAGAGGATGATGCAACAGCAGGTGGGGGTGAGGGGACATGGAGGGGAAGAGACATGGGAGGGGAGGGGATGATGCAGCAGCAGGTGGGGGCGAGGGAACATGGAGGGGAGAGACATGGGAGGGGAGGGGGTGATGTAGGAGGAGGTGTGGTAAGGGGACAAGGGTGGGGGGAAGAGTCATGGGAGGGGAGGGGACATGGAGGGGAAGAGACATGGGGGAGGGAGGGGAAAATGTAGGAGGAGGTGGGGGTGAGGGGACATGGAGGGGAAGGGAAATGTAGGAGGAGGTGTGGTAAGGGGACAGGGGGGAAGAGACATGGGAGGGGAGGGGATGATGTAGGTGGGGGTGATGGAACATGGAGGGGAAGAGACATGGGAGGGGAGAGGATGATGCAGCAGCAGGTGGGGGTGAGGGGACATGGAGGGGAAGGGGCATGGGAGGGGAGGGGATGATGCAGCAGCAGGCGGGGGTGAGGGGACTTGGGGGGGGGGAGAGACATGGGAGGGGATGATGCAGCAGGAGGTGGGGGTGAGGGGACATGGGGGGGGGAAGAGACATGGAAGGGGGGGATGATGCAGCAGCAGGTGGGGGTGAGGGGACATGGAGGGAAGAGACATGGAAGGGGAGGGGATGATGCAGCAGCAGGTGGGGGCGAGGGAACATGGAGGGGAGAGACATGGGAGGGGAGGGGGTGATGTAGGAGGAGGTGTGGTAAGGGGACAAGGGGGGGGGAAGAGTCATGGGAGGGGAGGGGACATGGAGGGGAAGAGACATGGGGGAGGGAGGGGAAAATGTAGCATGGAGGGGAAGAGACATGGGAGGGGAGAGGATGATGCAGCAGCAGGTGGGGGCGAGGGAACATGGAAGGGGAGAGACATGGGAGGGGAGGGGGTGATGTAGGAGGAGGTATGGTAAGGGGACAAGGGGGGGGGGGAAGAGTCATGGGAGGGGAGGGGACATGGAGGGGAAGAGACATGGGGGAGGGAGGGGAAAATGTAGCATGGAGGGGAAGAGACATCGGAGGGGAGAGGATGATGCAGCAGCAGGTGGGGGTGAGGGGACATGGAAGGGGAGAGGATGATGCAGCAGCAGGTGGGGGTGAGGGGACATGGAGGGGAAGAGACAGGGGAGGGGATGATGTAGGAGGGGATGGGGGCGAGGGGACTCGGAGGGGAGAGACATGGGAGGGGAGGGGGTGATGTAGGAGGAGGTGTGGTAAGGGGACAAGGGGGGGGGAGAGACATGGGAGGGGAGGGGACATGGAGGGGAAGAGACATGGGGGAGGGGTGATGTAGGGGGAGGTGGGGTTGAGGGGACATGGAGGGGAAGGGACATGGGGGGAGAGGTGATGTAGGGGGAGGTAGGGGTGAGGGGACATGGAGGGGAGGGGAAATGTAGGAGGAGGTGTGGTGAGGGACATGGAGGGGAAGAGACATGGGAGGGGAGGGGGTAGTGGAGGAGGAGGTGGGGTGAGGGCAAGAGACATGGGAGGGGAGGGGAAGGGAAGGGACATTTTAGGGAAGGAGACGGTAGGAGTGGACAGCAGAATATAGATATATACATCATACACCGTATTTTCAACTGATTATAAAGGATAAGTCAATAAACATATGACATATTGACATGCAGGCAGCCTGGGAGGAGGTTACATATAGGCTGGGATGTGTGGATGAGGGCACGTGTGAGGGGTCGGTGCCTGGAACTGGAGCTGCTCCATCAAACATGTAGATCTCATACACGAGCTACTCATCTGATTGTGGGATTTCCCCTGGGACGTGTATCCGTGGTGAATATGTCAACAAACTCTCACAGTCCTCGTTGTCAACACACCGGCTTAAAGAAATACCGTTATATCAGTAACCCTGGCTACTGTGAGTCTTTTTTTCTTTAAACTTCGAAACACTGTCTGCTGGTCCGATAGAAAGTCGCTTTAATAGGGAATTCTTATTATTCAATGTAAAGAGTTGATTTGGCTTGAAAAATAAAAATAAATCTGCCCTAGACTGCACCGTGTTGCCATTTTCATCAGCTGTTTCTTTTATATTTCATATAGTTTTTTTTAGTTTTTTCATCAGAACAGGTTATAAGTGTGACCCTCACACCTTTTCTATAAATTCGACATGTTTTCCAACATTTAGATATCCCATCATCGACTATTTTTCAGCAACTTTTTTTTTTTTTTTTATATATAATTTCAAATACGTCAGCCCATGTATAACTGGGGCCCTTGATGGGGGGTCCCCATGTCCCGTGTCGATCTTAAGAAATGCTCATGTCGCCATATCGATCTTAAGAAATCCCCCATGTCCCATGTCACTATCTATTTTTTCCTCCTGTCCCATGTCACTATCTATTTTCTCCCCCATGTCCCATGTCACTAGGGCCAAAACAGGTCCATGTCGCCGTGTCGAATTTAAGGGTCTAGGGCCATATAACTACCACATAGCGTCGTACACTTACCTCATGTCGACTTATCCTTTCAGCGGCTGTTTGTTTATGCAGTAACTCAGAGGGTATTAAATAGGCATCTGTAATTACATTTTAATTGGACTACCTAGGTCCCAAAGTACAGGTGTGCTTAATTTGTTTAGGCTACATAACACTATGTGTCCCATTTATTTACAAGATTCCCCCTACTGTCTTAATTATAGCCTCAGGTTAGTGAATGCATGACAATGATATGATAATAAATTACCTGCTGTCTGGACATCCCCCCCCCCCCACCTTTTCCTCCCCCCTGATCACCACAGTCACAGTGCACAGACCAACAGGTGGTGCCATCTGGCCAGGTTTAAAGGTACTGGCATGTACTGTGCATTACCTCTGGTATGGGGTTCTAAGTGTAAAGGATAAATTTGCATTGTATTGTCTGAGGATCAAAGACAAAACCCTGGACAGAGCCGCATGTTACATGTAGTTGGTGGCTTACTCCCCGATTTGAAATAATAGGTAATAATGGAAGCTGAGATGATAATTGCGTTGGTAGATGTAGGTAAACTATAGTAAATGTCCTTATAATTTGAAAAGCATAACGACCTATTAAATTGTAGTCATTGTGGCCCCTGGTCAGCCTGATGTAAATGACCATTAGGAAGTTGGAAGGGAAGGGAACCCACCATGGCCCCTGTTATTAACATCTGGGAGTAAAGTAGATATTAAAGAGAATTGATAAATGTATGCTGTAACTATTCATTACTTAAGGAGAGTGGTCGTTTTATGACAATAGAAGGAGAATATCCCCACCCCTAGCGACCGACCCATGAATTTGAAAAGGAGTTTCACCAAACAGCAAAGTACCGAAACGTGCAGCGCTGCGAGTCACGACAGATCACAAAATATCATTAGAAAAAGTGTACATATGTATACAAAATCCAAAAGGGACCCACCTTATCCGCCCCTAATTCCCCTAACCCAATCCACCGCCTCTCCCGTTGTTAAAGCGGCATTCTCACCACTCGCACTTAACCACATAGTAGAGTAGAACAGTACTAGAATTGTGAGTGGGATACGCTCGGTGATTATGCAACTTTAAATTATGACCACCCACTTTAATACTAGAATATGGATATACTCATAGCGCCCCACAGCTGATTCCCACTCAGGACTACCTGCGTTACCTGTACCCCCTCCCCTCCCTGCGTCCTCCTCCTGACTCCCCCACCCCCTCCACCCACCTGCCTACCCCACGCACCGCTGCATGCACACACAGCTTTGGTGGACGCCCCAAAGAGTAGTGTGCACGCAGGTATAGAAGACGGGACCTAGGGCGGCGTCTACTCCCTTCAGACCTTGACACAGGATCCAACTTCTCCCCACCAGGATCCACAAGGCAGGATTAGAAACACCACCAAGCTAACATAGAGAAGAGGAGGTAAGTACTGGGGTTGTTTTGGTATAGTTTGGGCCTATGTTCATGTACTATTTAGGGTAACTTTGATACATTAAACATGAAGTTAGCCAGTCATAGAGGGAGGTGTTCCTTGTTGGGTGGTGTATTTGGGGTAGGGGTGGTGTACAGGCATGCAGGTGAGGAGGGGAATGTGTACCTGGCTGTATGGTCCTGTATGACCTGTATGGAGGAAAGGGGTATGGGACAAGGAAGGTATGGGAGGAGGAATTATTCTGAGAGTTAGAGTTCCCCAGGCTTCACATATAGAAACGTTGCTTTGTCACCTAAATTGCCAATGACAAATCCATGATTAAGTACATGGGAGTGATAGAATGGAAATAAACGGTGACCACAAAGTAATGTGTTATTTGAGGCCAAGACTATAGAGACAGATCCACCAACAACTGGACCATGTTATTGGTATTACACTTTAATGGGCGTGTATTAAGGCAGTCTTACATAAATGATACCTCAGCTAAATAGAATGGGAACGCTTTAGCAAATGAGAGGGGAGTGAGGTGAGGATTGGCCTTGGGGTTTGGTTTGGTTTTGGAGACCCGTTCCGGCAGGAGGAAGAGGATTTTGGGTGTGTGGTCAGTAGAGCGGAACCACTCCCCCCCCCCCTGCCGTGTTCTTCACAACACTCCCGCACTCCCCCACTCTATAAATACAGACTTATTACAGGTGGACAGACCAGGTAGTCGTGACTGGGTCCGGGTCTACTGGTATTCTATAAGATACTTCTCTCAAACCCACAGGTGTGTGTTGTATGGCTCAGAGGGTGGGGAGGGTGGTGCATGAGGGGGGGGGGGGGGTCTATGATGGGGGGGCCCCCATGTCGCATGTCGATTTTAAGGAATGGTCATGTCGCCTGTCCCTTAGGGAGTGATCATTTATTATCAACAGGGGGTGGGGGTGGTGGGTTGGGGGGGGGGGGGGAATTTGGACCCCTTGACCGGGGGGGGGGCAAAGAAATTTGGACCCCTCTCGGGGGGGGGGCAAAAAAATTTAACCTGTTTTGAGCCAAAAAGCCCGTGCGTTACTATGCCTCAAAGGGCCCGCGCGCGAGCCGATTTTCGACCCTGAGGGGGGGGGGGGTAAACAATTTTGACCCCTTGACCAGCGGGGGGTAAAAAATTTCGCACGCTCCGCGCGGAAACCCGCCACCCCCCCTGTTGTTAAAAAATGATCACTCCCTTAAATCCTCATGTCCCATGTCGCCCTCAAGAACCTCTCATGTCCCATGTCGATTATAAGAAACACTCCATGTCATGTCACTTACTTTTTTCCTCATGTCACTAAGCTCCATGTCGCATGTCGATTTTAAGAAATGGCCATGTCGCCGTGTCGAATTTAGCCATCCACCCCCATATGAGGGGTAGTAGAAGGTGGTATATATGTATGGAGTTTATGGTGGAAGAGGTGGGGTCCAGCCTCCAGGAGAGGGTGAGGTAGGAAAGTCACAGGAATTAAGAGCCGGTCGAAAATCTCCTTGAAAGTGGCCAATGTCGCCAGGTCGCTTGTAATCCCAGACCTTGTAACCCATCTGCATGCACCCACATAAATACACTTTCCATATAGTGGCTGTATCTATAGCTATATTATATGCATTATTGGCCATATGTTTATGTATTTTAGGATAGATACAGTCTCTCGAAATATATGTCCATGGCTATATGTCGGTAGAGGGATGAAGTAATGACACAATGAGAAATAGCAGGAAATAGATAAAACAAGGAGGGCCAATTGCTCGGTAATTAAGATATATATGCGATAATTTGACAGCACTAGCTAGCGAATCTAGCTGGATGCTGTTTCTCCACAAATATGCGGAGGTCCGCAAATTTGTGGAGGGCTGTAAATACACTCTCCATATATTTATGGAGGTCCGCAAATATATATGGACATTGTTTTCTAGTACTTAAGCATACAAATACAGAGCTCCATATATATTTGCGGACCTCCACAAATTTATGGAAGTAAATTTAAGGACTTCCGCAAATTTGCGGACCTCCACAAATTTGTGGAGAAACGGGACCCAGGTTGGTGACTTTTGCTACTTGGCATTTGGATCCGGAAGGGAAGTCAGCTGTTCTGATGTGAGTTTGGTTTCGATGATGTCAAATACACATCAAATATAAAACCACATCAAAATAAATGTAAAATATAATTTCCTAGGTGGGGCGCCCTATATTATGTAGAGGGCTGATATTTAGCGGTGGCTCAGTGAGAGACGGACCCTGTGGGGGTGTTGTGGGTGAGGCTCCTGACGTTTGTACAGGGAGGGGCTGTCTAAGGGGTATAGAGGTGACATTCTTTGGTTAATCATTGTAATAACGGATCAGATGACTCATATTGGCTCGACACAGTCGTGGAGGCATTCCAAGACATACAATACAATTGGTCAAATGTATACCACAGAAGACATATTAATATGGTACTTATGCATACCTAGTCGAGTCGTTCATCTAACTTCGATTTTGAGATTGGAAATCATTGATCAAAATTTAAGAAAACGTATAGGACAGGGCACTCTAGTCAGCATTGTTGTATATCGAAGGCTTTTTATCCTATTTGTATTTTACAGGCATATTCTCTCTCTCTCTCTCTCTCTCTCTCTCTCTCTCTCTCTCTCTCTCTCTCTCTCTCTCTCTCTCTCTCTCTCTCTCTCTCTCCCTCTATCTCTCTCTCCCTCTCTCTCTCTCTCTCTCTCTCTCTCTCTCTCTCTCAGTGTATAGTTATATTGCCACCCTACATCCACCACTAAGAACACCAATAAGGATATGGGAAACCATTGCCCCCTTCATGGTAGTTACATCCGCCTGCTTAAATCAAGCCTTCGTCCATGACGATATATCACGACTTAGACATAGTTTCCATGGTAACAAGGGACCTCTCTGTATTCCTCAAACATTATGGAGCCAATCTTAATGTAGGCTATTATTATGATTGCAGGACTGCTTTTTGTTTGTTTATGTCGACATCCACAATAGGTGGAAATAATAGAGATGGGGGTTATACAGAGGTAGACCCTATTAAAATAGTAATTCTAGAGCTTTGGTGAAATATCTAAAGGCATGACCTATACCTATGTATAATATATAAGGGTCCATGTATAATTAGACAGTCCTAAGTCATGGAACACCTCCAATAATCAAGCATTGCTGTAGATCTATTTATGGATGGTTGCCAGCATTGTGGGGGTTGACAGGACAGGGATAACATGCATGGCCATGGATAGATTGTCCGGACACAAACCAAACCATGGCTATTTAACCCACAGTAGACAGCTAATACAATGGGTTATTTTCACTTAACCCACGGGTAACACCTAAGACAAAGGAATCGCACCTTGGGTATTTCGCATACCCGAGGGTTAAGTCAGATAGGCAACACCTGTACCTTGGTATGCCTTATAACCACTGCCCACTGGTCATCGACTCGGTGTATAACACCTCGTCTTGACCTTGTGGGGCAGTGGTTATGAGGCATACCAAGGTACAGGTGTCGTCTATCTAATACATACCCGAGGGTTAAGTCAGATACCCTCCTCGTAATTGAGTTGTGTAATGATAACAATGGTATAGGCTATGGCTATGAGGCCACCAGTCAGTTTGCCATGGTTATTTTGACATACACCCAGTTACTCGTAGGGTATCTACTATATACATGGGGTCATATTTTATATGACATCAAGACCACCTTACCTTCATCAATTAAGAGTGGCTAATAGAATGAACCTATACTTCGACATCTCTTAACTACTCCAGAAATAGCACTGTTAACACCCCGCCTTCCCACTTGCTGCTTCCTACTTAAACAACTGCATGGCAGGTACCCTCTTACCTTAGCACCCCTATACTGAAATATTCATACAATGGAAACCGTCCAATACCTGGCACGACGAGGTATAGTATAGAAATGCAGTAAACACCTTGAATGGTTGACATTCTTGAGATAAACAGAGGCAGATACTACATTGTGTATTATGAAAAGACCAATGTTGTTTCCTTATAATCATTGTGGCCTTATATAATTAGGATTGTGGCAAGCTAGTGAACTGCGTCTAAGAGACAACATTAATAATAATATTATGCTCTCTCCTTTATGAATATTGCCGGAATTAGGAAGGACTATTAGATGAGTGATACATTTATGAAACCGTGTTGATCACCAATTACTTTTTATAGTAAAATAATTTCGTGACCAGTTACATCAAAAATAGTCGGCCCCAACATATAACATAAAACAGTATAGCATGCTATGAGGAGTATGATTTAGGCCTTCTCAGATTACTAAAACAGGTAATGTCATGGTACTGGGCCACAGGATGACGTTACTTTAGACATATTCTGAATGGCCCTCCACATTTCGCATGTCCTCTATGTTGTGCACCATAAAATGGTTGGATGCATGGCCTGAGTGGCCTGTGGTTCTTCTGTCCTTTGATGGGTTGCCATAGAGACATGGGTCACGGGTGGTAAAGTTGTGACGTCACAGCGTCCTCACAATGTGATGGTTCAGTGACGTCGTTGTGTTTGTGCCCCGGATTGACCCATCTTCAAAGACACATGTCACACCCCTTCTTCTCTTCCAAGATCCCCCATTTTATTCATAATACTGAACATGTATAATCTGGTATCATGAAATTGCCATCCATTGAACAGCATACAGTTTGTCATTTTAGCATAACAACAAAATTACACAAGGTGCACAAAACAAATTACGACGCTTCTTCTTGGTTCTGTTACAAGAATGTCATTTTACGATAGATAATGGATATCTTTATTCAGGTTAATAATTCAGGAACTGTTTTGCTACCACGAAGTAGGCTATATAACCTATTTCTCCTGACCTGGAATCCACACGCCCCCAGATCAGACATGTATTATTTATTCATCTAAATGGAGCAGTAAATGTTTGCCATATTGGCTCACCTACTCTACACTTAATCCTTTAAGGGCCGCATATACCCTTTACCACCATGATGCATGAACGCAGCCCTTGTGAGTAACTCACTGGGGCCACATTGACCATGGGTTGACACATTCCCAAAGGGTTGGCATGATGCATGAATGCAGCCCTGGTGAACTATTCTAAATTAACAGCAACTTCCAGGGGATACTACGACACGGACCTAGAGCTATAGCAATGTGTTCTTACTTCATCTTATTGAACATACCCCGGGGAACATACACATGTAATATTACTTGTATTTACTTTTTGAGCTAGTCAGCTCTTAGTGACTCCATTACCATTAGAATGTGACATACCACTCGTACATTTGACTTAATTTTAACAACTGATTCACATGTATTATATATATGTATAATTATACACCATGTTGTTCCATTAACTCTAATAGTAATAGTTAAGCAGAATATAAAACTCTGGAGCAGCTAGCGTATCCGGTTTGGTGGCAACGGGTTGTTTCACCTACTATGATCAAGTTTCCATGGTAACCTGCCCAAACTGTTCGTGAAAACACCGCCTGTGTACAATCCCCAAACATAGGACAACCATCTCCAAACACAACATTGGGTGTGTACTGAGATGATGTCTGTCCCCTGCCTGTTTGTGTGACTATCTCATGCATTGTTCATGAGACCAGGACAGGTCTTTTTTTTGTCTGTATCATTGTATAATGGAACAGGTTGATATGACGCTATATTATATGCAAACATAACTACCATTCCCCAGATTCAAAACTACACCCCTAGTATCTAGAGGTTCATTTAATTGATATAGAAAGAAAGACATTGGTGCACGTTTATATTGTCTATTGTGTCTCATTATATTCAGATATAAGTAATAATACAAGTAAGAAAGAATTAGTTTGATATGTAATGCATCTCATGTGAGTATCTTGAAATCACTTGGCCCTTAAATCTTGACCGTGCGCCAATGTGGACACACCTAGCTCAATAATAGCCACTTCTCTAATTGCCCCCCAACCTAAGTAGACCCACTGCATCTTTTATCTGAACCATTTCCAGAATATGTACATGTATGTATATATGCATGCATAGCTCGGTTGGTTTGATAACTTGTCATATTACAACTGCTTAGCTATAGAATGTCTGCATTTATCTCCTTGAGAGGAAACGTTTACTCTAAAATAATAAGAAAAAAAGAGGCAGCTACAAATATTATGATTGCATGTCATAAGAGCTGTTCCCTTTGAAACTAATTCAATTCCTAGCGAGGATATTCTCTAGAATGCAACAAGTGGGTCGCATGCCGTTACCCAATGGGGTCAGCAAATATTGATTTTCAACTTACCCCACTTCTACTCAGAATGATGAATATTCATGCTCCTAGCAAAAACTATCCCCCCGCCCCACCCCCTTTTCCTCACACACAAGTCAGAGCCCGTACAAATTACAGTTTAAAAAAATAACCACAAAGTACTAAACTTACCAGCCTACCCCACCCAACGCTCAAACATGCGAGACGGTCACAGTATGTTTTATTTTAAGAAATTGGAATTCTTCGAATTTTAGCTCACAACCCATGCCTGGCATCTATATGGAATAGTGTATACCCCTCACTACCCCCTCCCACCCCAGCTGTCACACATTGCTATTTCTATATTGTGCATACCATAGCACTGGTATTGGGTAGGGGTTCAATACATAGTGTATACAGGTAGGTAGGTCAGGTGGGTGGTGGGTCAGGTAGGGTGGGAGTCAGTGAGCCATGACTCACCTGTGTGCATTACAGGTACCTAAATACTGCTCACCTCCACATCTGTCTGCAGTAAGGGGATGGTTTAGGGAGCAGCTCATGGGAAGGAGCACACCTGGATGGGCATCAATAATGCTGGAGATAGGTGTGGGAGCAGAATGATCTATGATCAGACGGCTAGGTCTACACAGGGTGGGTTAGGATACTTGGTACTAAATGGTGATGGTCACATTTCGCTTCTAAGAGGTAATCATATCATAATAGATTCAGGGGCGGATCCAGAGGATGGCCTGGGGGGCACGTGCCCCCCCCCTTGACCCCCTGAAAAGGGGCCCTTGGTATGACTCGTAACTATAGGAAAAGTGGTACCGGACCCGGCCTGTACCCCCCCCCCCTCCTAGACCAAACTGTCTTGGCTGCACAGCTCCCCTACACCCCTTCTGGATCCACCCCTGAGATTATATGACCAAGTCCGATTGTTAGATTTTATATCAATTTCATAACTAGACTAGAAAGGAATAGAGTGCAAGTGGGGAAAAAATCACCAACTCACTCAACTTACCATACCAACAAAGCTATCCCCCAAAAGTGTCTCAATGTGTTAAGTTGTTATCTGTGCATTTACCAGTGGCTCTATGACCCCTTTTTATCTATTAAATGGTGGGTAGAAATGTTACAAGTTAGGCACACGCTTTAGTGTCGATTTATCCTAAGCCATCTTACCATTCACTCATCCTTTCTAAATATAGCCATAATACTATAATCTCTGTAATACCAGGGGTATGCTGAGTACTCTGAATTACCAACCCAAGCTATGGTGAAGCCAGAGGCTATTATAGTGCCAGAAACCTTTAATTACCCCTTATTGATTTGTTCTGGGGTCTGCATGCTCATTAAGTCGTGTGTACAGTATTGTTTTTGCCCAACATTCCAACTAAATGTAAATGTAAGCAGACATATACAGAGGCCTTGTATAGTTAGCCAAATTCATTCTGTACATTAAGTTTTCTAGAAGTAATATACATTTGGCAGGGAGATAATACGGAATGTCAAACGTGTATTTACCTAAGTCCTAACTAAGAATGATCTGTATGTCCAAGCTCGCACTGTACCCCTTACATGCCTGTACTTGCTTTACTTGTTGAGGTGATTCACAGATTTAACACTCAGTCACAGATCCATTGAATATACACCTTGCTAGTGCTACACCCATGCATGTAGCAGTCATTTACACATCTTACTATTCGCCCACTCCTGACTTAATAACACCCACACATCCCTACACTTTGTGGAGTGACCTAGAAGTACATGTCATAGGTACACACTTTGAAAAGTTACTTACCATGACCTTCCCCTCCCCAACTCCTAGAAGCTAGGCCAACTATTGCATTAGACAAACAGGACTCCCCTTGGCCATTGAGAATCATCAGACCAAGACTGCCTCGAGATCTATTGCTCTCCAAGCAGATTGCAAGCATATAGCAGTAGCATATACTAGCTTTATGTTGAGTATGTTCTCTATACCAAAATTAGCAGGGTCATGGTGGAGAGTGTAGTTTAGGTGGGGTATGGATGTAAGGTGGGTGCTGCCGTACTACTGTGAGAGTGGAGGGAGTATGGTTCGACATCCTGTTTTAGTCTTATGATCAAGAAGGTGTTCATAGACCTGCAGGGAGTAGAGGGTCGGGGAGTACTTTACGTACAGGCAGTCGAGGCAGTAGGTCATTTCCTTGGTAGTTGGAAGGACTTTCTACTACATTTTAAGGAGCACAGGTTGGTTCAAATTGCTACTACATGGACGTGTGTTTTGTCGCTGATATTGCCTGTTCATAACAGCTATTGTAACAGGTAGAGGCAGCATTCGTGAGAGGGGCCTGTATAGTGCATTAAGGTTAAATACAATATGTTCCAATATGGCTATACTTCCCTGATCGACGCAGTAGTTTAAGCAAGGAATATTGAAAAGACAATTTAAAGGGAATGTAACACCCCTGTTGGTCAATTAAGTGTACCAGCATATGGTATTATATGAGAATATCGTTTCCAAAAGTTGGTTGAACTGTCCACGACATCAAGTGTATGAATAGCCTGGGCGGACTATAAATAAATGTAGCTAGATATAGCCAGATTGGTGCTGAGTGTGTGTGTGTGTATCAATGTGTGTGTATGTGTGTGTCTGGACAGCAGTGGCCGCCCCTGTTGAAGTACCCTAATAAATGCACTAGTGGATGTCATCTCGGGGAACGTGGACAAGAAAATCTTTCCAATCTTAAAACGGCCAATCTTAAAAACTTAACAATCTTAAATTCAAGATTCCAAACACCAGGTGGCACCACTGTATTATATCTGGCGCAGTTGTCTATAGTTGTGTTTGATATCAGTTTCGAAAAAGAAAGAAAAAAGAAAGAGAAAAGAGGGCTCAGGGGCAGAGCCCCTGATACGATACAATATGACCAACAATAAATAAATAAGGGTAAAAAAAAAGAACAAATGGGTGGCACCACCTCATGTTAATCATGTATACTTAAAGTCTTCAATCTACTGTAGATATCTTTAAATAATCTTAAAGAAATCGAATTTAAGGTTGGAAAGATGTTCTTGTCCACATTCCCACTGGAGTATGTCCCGACGAGCCTAATGGATACACCCAAAGTGATCATGGCCAAGCCCCTCAGCACAATGGTCCCTATATAATCTGCAAATACGACCTAGCCCACCAGAGTGCAAGGTCAAACGTTATGAGTATGTCTTAACTTAATCTTAAATATCCTAATCTTGGGGCCTTTTGATAATACTCCCCACATATATAGATGACACCACTATATATTTCACTATGGCATTTCTAAGTACTCAAGTACCACTCTTGCACTCAGAGAGCTAGGGTAATTCCCTATTGAATCAAAATTTTACTAAATATATTGTACTGGCTAAGGCTTGAACAGGGCTCAATGAACTCTATTCTAAATGAGGCTTGTCTACTATGAAAAATGAAAATCACCAGTGTCTTAAGGAAACACAGTATCTCTCATGTGAGATTAGTTGTAACGAAATCTGGCTTGATCCATACGCCTGAAACTAAGAACTCACTTCAATCCTTCATAAAGAGGAGGCTTTCGGATGTCCATATTCAAAAATATGGCCAGTATCTCAAATATTTAGACTGGCATTGGAGGGAGGGGTAGGGTGGTGGTGGAGAGGAATATATACATCAAGATAAGTGGGAAATGTTTATACAGAGTAGGGATAACAGATTTTCTGTAGGGACACATCTAATATCATACCACCCTCCACCTAGATAGAGCCTGGTTCATTAGTCAAAAAGCAATCAATTCTTCCAGCCACAGGCTGGGAAGACCATTGTTGTAACTGCCTCATGGTTGTATAAGGAAACATCCTTTGTCCACAGGCTGTGGGTGTGTGTCAGAGTATGTGTAGGGGTGTGAGTGGGGAGTACATGGGTAGGGGAGGGGGGCTGGGAACCTGCCATGTCATACAAGGTACTTAAAGGCACCAGCAGTGTAGTGTGCGTCCAGGCCCTAAATCCCTGTCATTACTTCTCTTACATTAGGATCCAATGCATTCAGGTACGAGAGGAAACAGAGCGTAACGGTGGGATCCAACAGTCTACACAGTCCCTTACACAGCCACCCCACATGCCCACTCTAGTACCCCTCCTCTCTGTTCCACTTCTTTGTACAGTCTACTGTGTACCATTACTTATAATTAATATACCAGGGCAGCTGTACTAGGTTATGACAAGAGTCTGTATATGAGAAAGAGAGAGATAAGGAGAGAGAATGAGGGAGAGGGGGAGAGAGAGGGCGAAATGGGGAGGGAGAGAAGGAGAACCCACAGTAATTCTTACTAATGAATAGTGTCAGACATCCCTTTCAGTGTAGCAGAATACTTCAGTCCAGTCATTTGTAATGTTTTGGGTCGAATGGGTTCAAGGAACCTGCATACCAAACTAGGGTGAAATGAGTTCAACATGTGTGAGTCACCTCACCTACATAACTAAGAATGTGCACAGATATTTGGAAAAGCTAATAATACCATAATACCATACGATAATGATCAACCATCGTTAAAAAAAGACAACAGGAAAGGCCTGTAAAATTCACGAGAAAAGCAAAATACGGTGACTATAATAATAATCGTGAAAGTCTGGCATTCATTGATACCAGTGATTCATCGTAGTTTTATCGGTTGATTTTTACAGAGTAACTATTTTGAAAACTATAATCCTCGTTCTCAACATGACGAATGGCCATTCTCTTATGTAGCTATACAAATGTATTGCTGGGCAATCCTAAAGGAATGTGATAAACCCTTCAATCTCAAGCGACGAATTTCAGAACTTCAGATATGTTTTAAGCAATCTGTGTGACACTCTCGTTCGCATGGGAACTGTTAAATAAAGGAGTAGGCGGGATGAACATGCAACTGCATGTGTCTAGAGGATAACATGTTGTCCAGAATAATTATGTTTGATAACAATGTTACAGATATCTGGTTATGAGAGAGCATGTTGGACAAACATCAAGTTTGAAACATTGGCTAGGTTTAACTTGATCGTAATCTGGCAATGAAGTAGTAATGTCACATTGTTCATATCCTTTTGATATTCAATAAGCTACATTGCTGGCATGGTCCCAACATGTATTTGGTGGTAAATGAGTGAAGCTGGTGGCTGGTATTACAAGCTCGTCTCCTGTGTCATTTCCCCTACATGTATTATAGGTAGAGGTTCAATAACGATTATTTACGTTGGTTTAACAGATTAACAGCACACTGAAGTGGCATGGAATCTGCTAATGATGCGGATCATATTGAAAACTAGAGAGCTCCTGTTTGTCCCACATACTAATGTCCTTTGAACTCAAACTACACTCATATGCCCGAGATAATAATAGTGATAGAATAATACCAGACCCGAGTCGATAACTTTCTTTACACACGGCGTATAAAAAATGAAACTATGGATAGATAACAGTATGAGCAATATTGTAATAATTGAATTTTATGAATATTATATTTGGCAAGCCATGTACATTCTCATCACAGACCACGCAGGTATAATAATATAATAGAGTGAATATATCGAAAACGATGCATATTCGGAAGATTTGGAGGAAATCTGAGTAAATTCCTGAAACGTTCAGTCCATAGCCGGTACTATGTTAAAGGTAAAAGGTAAAATATGGCTTGACATCCACGACAAGACAAGCTCCCCATACACTGGTAACACATATACCCTCAGTTGTCCAGAGGGTGGGAGGCAGAGAGAGAGAGGGATATTTGGTGGTACAGTGATAATTAATATGCATAGTAAGGGGTGCAATCATATTTCTCTCAATGGCCTTTATATGGGTTCATGTAATCAGTGGAATTAAAGTATACAAGTAGCAATGTTCCCTGTTATAACATGTAGGGTTAAGTTAATAGTTATAGAATACTCTTTTTTCATGACCATGTTATATCTTGATCTTATATAGGTCAATGTCTGACATGAGGAGTCACCTTTACAACTACTTTTTGTACTAATATACTGACTTAAAGGATGTGCATGCTGTTGTCAATAACCCTTTGTAACATAGCAATATGTCTTTTTCTATTTGCAGTTGACAAAAAAATCACCATGTGGCTAACATCTTTTGGAGGGCCTGAAGAAATAGTCCTTTACGTTTTCGCAGCAGTTGCCGCCCTAAATGTCGTCTTGGCACTAGCAGTCCTCATTGTGGGATGTTGCTTCCGCAGCTCCACGTAAGTTAATTTATTCTGGTGCAAATGAAAGAGATATGTATAATTGTACACTATATATGGATAATATCAATAACAACAACTTTTATAAATTAATTATGATTAGTATTGCCATACTATTGGCGTAAACCATGCAGATATCTATTAAAAGGCTGATCATAATCACAGTAAATAACACGCAATATGTTGGGTATAGCATGCAGGATTGTCATTATGTGCATTCATTATACATTGGTTAGGCTTATTGATATCCCACAATGCTATCCTTTGTTTCAATTAGTGTATTAATTGCTACTGTTTGTCTTTACAGGCCGGGTTCCTCCATGGACATAAACATTGTCTTTGGAGGTTTAGCACTTGTTACATCAGTTCTACTGCGTGGTATCCAAACAGATTGGGCTGACACTGACATTCTGACTGCAATATGCCAGGTAATTTAGCATCATAATTTAAGCCTGTTTTGACTTTTCATATTACAGACTATTGCCTCTGTCCAATTTAAAATTTGGAACTACATTTTTGAGGAAGTTTTTTTTTATCATGCTATCTTTGCTCTATATGGATTTATGCTGGTAAACAGAAATACTTATATCAAATACTATCTATAATGTAGTACGTTATTGTTGTATGCAATACCAAGATCCTATTTTGGTTGAACATTGATTTTGCTAAGCATGTAGAAAATAACGTTCCTTTGTGTGGTTGCAGTTCCACCCAGCCCTCGTGACATTTGGTCTACTGTGGTTCATTGGAGGTCTCCTCATGAAAGTGTCTGCCATTTTCCACTTCTACCGTCGTCATGGTGACAAAAATGTAAGTGCTCATTGACTACAATGTACAAGATTTTCAAATTGTTCTTTATAGCAATAATGCTGCTTGTCCCCAGGGTCATTATTGACGTACAATGACCAACCTCTCCCAGGTAATTCAAATTATAATGAGCACACCATAATGTTCTGCAGATATGTTGTATTGATATTATTCAACAGTCTTTATACATATCTGTTATGGTATATTTTTCCTTTCTTTCCAGACTGGTCGGTTTGAATTTCTTCCCCATCTCTGGCTTTTCTTCATCATGATCATTGATGCCATCATCGTCCTTGTGTGGATCTTCAAGTATCGGCCAAACCTCATTGAGCCTGCAGTGAGTTCTTGCTTTCATGGCTGTCTCATCTTTGTAAATCTCTTTTCTGCCAATATACCTATTCTGCCTATTATCACGATTGACATCAGGCCTTTTGGCCAAAGACAGTATCCCTGATATCTACTGTGAAATATCAACTTTTACCTGCATGTCGAATATAACCATTACCTAGCTTTGGTCACTACCATAAATTCCTGCTTATAACCCGCATCTCGCGTATAACCGGCAACCCAAATTTGTGAGAACCCTATAACCCGCACCAGAGGTCTGAAAATTGTGAATTTAGTACTGTAGGGTCAAAAACCCTCGTATTACCCGCACTGAGACAGTTTATAGAACCCGCGGGTCATACCCGGGAATTTACAATATGTCCCTGTTCTTGAGGACCAAGGTCCTATACTAGCTCTTGTAAAGTCAAAAGTTCACTATATATTATTGATATTCATCTACGTATGTGGTTCTGACCTCTTTGTATGAATTCTCTAAACCAGGATGGAGACCTCAGTATGATGACATGTGCAGGGCCTGAGGATCCCAGGTTACAGATGGCAGTGAGCATCATTCACGCTGTTCTCCTCGTCATTGCTGCCATCATCGTCTGGGCTGCTGTCCACATGTAAGTCAAAGCCAAACCTGATCAGATTTGTTTTTCTCATTTAATCAGTGGATGACATATCAATCAAGCAGATTGAGGATGGTAATTTTCCATATAGCAGAAACAACCAGACATGCTGTCAAAATCATTGTTTCTTTGATGAAGATTTGAATTTAAAGATAATATGTTGCCTAAAGCTAAACTGGCATTTAGATCCACTAGGGCACACAGCACATGACCATATCTGTGAAGGATGCAGTAATGGGTTATAGTAAATATTGGTTATACAATTAGTCTCCATAAATGTTTTCTTCCAGGGCTCGTCACACACCGTCCTCCTATGAGACCTCCTTGATGTCGGTTATCATTTACAACACATTGTTCGTCGCCATAGCTGCTGCTCTCATCTATTTCTTCGGGTCTATCAAGTTCGATGCAAACATGCAGTATGCCATTATTGGTGGACTCATGAACTATGCAGTATTTGCTGCTTTCCTCTTCCTGCTTATTGGAAAGGTAAGGATCCATTAGAATGATAGGATTTCATTAGCATAAAAAAGACTTAAACTATTTAGTCCTTCTCTTTTTCCTTTAAATTGTGGAATTTCCCATCTGCATTTTAAAAGCTTATAATGGTGTACAGAAGAAATTCATCTTTAATCTTTCCTTGTAATTTTTTTTTCATTTTGTTCTCAACGATTCATGAATCAGTTCAGCTCCTCAGTAAATGTATTTCTGTTTGTAGGTGGTGACTGCACGGAGAGAAAACACGTCAGGTGAGGATATATACGATCAACCAGACAGTGGGAAACCTGACAACAGAGGATCAACCGGCAGTGGGTACCTCACTAGCCCAAATTCAGGGCAAAACCCCTCGTCCCATGAGGACAACTTTCCATATTAAAGCTTAGTGCAAAAAGGGGAGCAGAAATTTGCAAATTGATTGTGCCACTCGCAGTGCTAAGCTTCTGGAAAGCATTATTGGAGCTGCTTTGCTTTGGTTAAGATTTGGGTTGGTGCAAAATTTAGACATTTTTGAAGATTCTTTTCAAAAATAGGACTAGATCTCTGAAATTGCTGACATTGCCTAATCATTATGAGGAAGATTAAGAGCCTTCCACCATCAGTATTAAACATTGCAATTAAAACAGGTTCCAATGTATCTCCCACAATTGTATTGAGAGATAAAGGCAAGTTGTGTCTGCACATCTACCTTGACAAGTAGGCCTGATGAATAAAAGACAATCCTTATGAGTTTGATCTCTTAAAATAAGAACAGGGCAGGATCAACCTTGTCCCAAATACCTTTTGGTGTAACCAGAGAGCCCATGAAATGGCTGCCAAAGGCCAGCAAAGTCTTGAAGTGTACTTAAAGTTGTTTATGCTGCCATATAGCGGACGTCCAATCATCGGGTCACAAAACACCTTTGGCTCTTTGGAAGCTTAGATTTAGTATATTATAAAGTCCCTAATATTGAGATAGTCCTGGGATAAAGCACCATCATTAGGGCATGCTTATGGGATGTAATGCCTTAATATTCCAAAGAAAGGCTTGCTTTATAATACAAAATAAGCAACGCTACCTCAAGTTGGGAGTCTCAACCATTCACAGTTTACCAGTCTCAGATCTATACAATTGAGATCATGCACCATGGCAGTGGGATATGGTCATTGCGATTATGAGATCTTGTAATCATTTGACAAATATGCATTACCAAATTATCCATAGCTTGTCATCATAGGAGCACAATATCCCTATGTTGAACCCCATCTATATTAAAGGTGGTGGTTAGATGACTGCAACTGGCCAAAGATCATACATTAGATGGGAAACAAGACGAGCATATACCCCCATCGCTGTGTGCCCTTGTATTTTTATGAACTTTCCAAATAGATTATAGATGATACTACCAACAGGCCCAAATAAATTAGAAACTTCAATATCATTATCCTATGGTGTAAACAATCACCATCCTTTCTTTTTTATTTCTCACTCATGGGTTTATTGATTATGGGTAATCACTTTCTATAATCAATTCACATAATTTTCCTAGTCACTGTTGGCTGGTTCTTGTGTAACTAGTTTAAGGGGTCCTTCTTGACATGTGATTTAATCATTGTTAAAATGTAATGCAGCAATAGTCACATTTTCATATTATTGCATGCTGTTGGTGTATTTTACTTAACCATATATATGTTTACATATTTTGTCGATGATTGTTGAAAATATTCATTTTCTTCAACATCATTTGGATGTGTGTACTGGGTATTTCATTTGAGAAAATAGCATATTTGATTCAGTTCCAATTTACAGCTTTTAATATGAATACATTTGTTTAGCTTAACAGTAGGATGGTGTAATGATTCATAAGATACATGTTAACATGTTGTGGTGACTAGTTATGCTTACTGATGACAACTATAAGGAGCCAAAGTAGACCTGAAATTGTTAGAATTAGAAGACTAAACCCGATTCAAACTAATCAATTTAGGATATTATATAAATATTCTTTATAACAAAATGTAAATCAGACACAGTTGAATACATTTCAAGCCTTGTTTTAATTCCCAGAGACAAAAGAACATTTGCAAAGAACATGCTGTGACCGTTTTAATAACGGTATTAGATAGATATACGGCTTTCCATGTCAAAGCAATAAAGGTTGTCCAATATGAGAAGGTCCACAAGTGCAAATTTTACCAAACTATTGGACAGTTGAGAATCAATTGAGGTCTGCACTGGCTCCCCATAGAAGTGTCCTTGACAGCATTAGTCTTTTGTTGATTGTGACTGTTGTTAATACAAGACTCTCTCATCCTTGCCCCTTTCTATACAAAATTATCATATCTTTGGTAGAAATTGATTGTCATAAATTCCTCAAGGTGGTACAATTTTGATAGTTGACTTTTATAGGTTTTTCCTCAAGGCAATTGCCAATTTATATTCAAATACGAATGTTTCTTCTTTTATTCATCCTGGTTATCAATATATATAATATATATGGTAAGTTTCTGTTGAATGCAAATATTGCTTGTTATGTTTAAATGTTGTTCGCCAATTCCATATGTCATCCTCTGTTCCCAAATGTTGTACCGAGCATTGTTTGGTGTGTCGAAAGAACATTAGAGAAAGCTAATGATCAGAAATGCAAAGACAATATCTAGAAACATATATTAGCTACTGAAATTAATAATAGACATTTGGGGACAGATTATTACATGTGAGACACAACATTTAACTGATTTGACAAACAATGTTTAGCAGAATGATCAACAAGATTTACCACATCTCCAATCCTAACCAAGCGAATGGAGAGGGATGTGATTGCCTGAATTACTCAACCGAATTTTATCCCAAGGTTTGTCTCGTACCTATTTTTTTTTATAGTAAAGGCGTTACTATTGGCAGCCACACCTGAAAGAAATACCACACTCTGCACCGCCTAGCTTTCACCAATGCATACCAATAGCTCCTCCTGTACAATGACTAAACATAAACATTATAATATCTGCTTATTTTAAATTCAACATAAAATAGAGTTAACATTCACGGAGTGGAAACAACACTGCACACAGTGCAAATGGAAAATTTACATCTTCTTAAAGCGTTTTGCTATTTTTGTTTCATTTTGCATATGATTCTGACCACTTCATACAGGAAAGATTTTAAGTTTGATTTTTGATTAATCATTTAAGTTTAGCCAACAGATGTCATAACTAATTGATACAATGTCGATTAATTTAATTTGTTTTATTTTCATGCACAATTAATAAAATAAATACTGCACACATTAGAATTTAAATCAATAAATCACAAGGAAATTGTACACACATAAATGTGATCTAGTTGCTTACACCAAACTAGTTCCATGAAAAAAAGGAAGAGCTCTTTTGACCTCCCCATAGCCCAATAGTATAGCCTACCACACTTCTGGCTATCAACACACAATGCCTTATTTCTGCCAAAATTAATGCATTAATGGCCCTCTTTGTTTTTTTCGTCACTTAGGTTATGAGTGATCGGTGGTGTGGCTGCCAGTAGGAACCAACTAACAACCTGATTGGTTGTTGGCCAACTCTCGTGAGAAGCTGGGGATGACGGGTAACCCTGCCCTCTTAGCATTTCATTGGACGACAAACAATGATATCATCAACGCCATCTTTGTTTGCTCAACTGAACATTTTGTGAGGATATTCCAATGTATTTGTTACATCATACAATGGTGTTACATTACTATACATGTACAACCCAATTTTGTATTTACATTATGGTGACTAAATAGGTTGACACACAACCTATTTTAGTTAGGAACTATAATCTTATTGTTGATAGTATTCTTTTGTATACAACTAATACCCATTATGATAAACCTATATATGAATGGAGATAGCACTGTGCGAAGTGTTCCAGAATCTATATTTGCTGGCAAATAAATATTGATGTGCAACTATATTTGTTAAATCTCAAAGATGTGTGTCTAAGAATATTTACCATCCACAGAGGAATGGCAATCGATTCATGAATTATATCTTCCATGTGTTTCAGTGTTTCATAATGTTGACCTCATTGGAAGTTCTATTCTTGTTAGTCCCTCCAAGCAATACTTAAAAATAATCAACATAATACCCCATGAAAATCTTTAGGCACTTACAAAGACATTGTTGACCATTATCAAATAGTTCTTTGTTTATTTTCTGTTCAACTTCTCAACCTGTAATATCGAAAACATATTTCCAGATATACATCAAGCTTTAAAACACTTATATTGTTCATGTTCAAAGAGGCAAACCAAATTATTATGCTTAAGTCATATCACTCCAATGAATGTAAAATTATTACCTTTTTGCTAAACATGTACAGGTGACAAACATAATGTATAAAACAGTATGGTCATGTCCTTTGTAGGAAAGCATCTTAAATGGTCAGTATGTGAGAAGGCTTATAAACCAATATATATGTACATTACATTATGTTGTGCCTATTCAATTCTCTATCTTAGATCTTTCTCAGTGACTCGTTCTCAGGTCATCATACCCTCAGTGATTTCACACACAGACTCTGCTCTTCGAATGTTTCAAACCCTTATTCATGTTTTGTACAGATCTACGGAGATCTCATATTCGAATCTTTACTTATCCATATGATTTGAGTACTAAGGAAAAAAAAGGAATCATATTGATGGAGCATATGTTTTTGTGCTATTCCACTTTTGTGAAATGAATATGTGGTATGTTACAGTATGGCTAATCTGTACGTTACACAGCTGGTATGTAGTAATATATAAGAATAAAATGATATATCAATTTGTAAAAAAAACACTAAATCTAGTGTGTCAAGTCTTCTCAATTCTATGGTACAAACCAGAGACCTATTAGCAATATAGCATTGACCCATCATGGCTGGGTCAATGCAGATTTAGTGCTACTCACTCATAGGCCATTTCACGACCATACATTCAGAGAGAGAACACAAGGAATCTGGTCTGACTGCCTCGACCAGTGCCTGTTGTGGCGGACATATTACATACAGCAGAACAAAGCTGTGACTAAAGTGTATCTATGTTTTTGGCCTCGATCAACCCGCATTGCTTACTGGGCCAACGAGAGAGACCGTCCGATCTTGATATTAAGTGGCCCTTTTATGATGTCTTCCTATTTTTTGTTATAACAGATAGAGACTTCTCGTAATTGTTATCTCGTACCTAATTGTTATCAGAGATCTTGAATGACTATCGTATACGAGCTGGAGTAAGCATGATAAATACTATTATATACTCGAATTTAAGGCGATTTTTGACCCGTCTATCACATTTAAGGCTGTTTTGAGGTCTATAACTGCGTGATCCCTAGCGATCTGAACTTCAGAGAATGGGCACTGCTTGATAGCAAATCAACGTATCAACAAGACTCTTTTTCTTTTTTTGAAGCATCTTGAATGCAGGTATCCCACGGGATGTCTTAAAACCATCTAATATTTGTCCTGTTACTTGTGTGGGGACATCCAGTTCCAACCTTTAAGGGGGACGATACTCTTTATTTCCCACCAATAGATTTCCCCAGAATTACAGCAGTTACTTCTCACATATTCTATTTACTGTATAAAAGTGGTAAAAAAATAGAACCTTCTGGTTGAAATAACCAGAGTAGGGCATTGGCTCATTAGTCACTTGTGTGAAATTATTGAAATTAATATAACTTAAAGATTCATGAACTAAACGGCTAGTTCTAACCTTGATTTCTTTTTCAAATCACATAATGTATATCAGTACTTTCAATAAAAAATATACATGGGATGATATTTATGGGAAATTGCAACTATTGGAGTGGGCTATGTTCTCTGTAACGCTGTGAAACTAGGTCAAGCCCACTCTTATATAGTCACCCACATTTTTCGTGCAGACCTATTTTCTCTAATCTATTACACCTTGATGCAATATCATGTGAACTATTTGAGCTATATCATTCTGTTGCAAAACACTTCAGGTAACTGTATCTGTCAAAAAAAATGGGGAAAAAAGAAGTTTTATCACCTAAAATAAGAGATTTCTTTGAAAAACTGAAAAAAAACTGAGATTGTGCCAAAAAAAAAGTGAACATTCGGAGAACCTAATTTTCGACATGATTTCAGTAGTGTACCATTTCAATTATTGTTCTGTTGTATTCCCTACTAAAAATGGTGATGACTCCTGTTCTTAGTTTAATGAAAATACTTTGCATTAAAACAATATTTTGATGTAAAGTTGGCGTTTTTTCACGATCCTATACACCTCAGGCCGCTCTGGTAATAATTATAGGGTCATTGAGCCGTGTACCAGCCGCCCAGGTCAGCAGTAGAGTGTTGTGACGATCCCATACACCTCAGCCCGCTCAGGTTATAATTATAGGCTCATTGAGCCGTGTACCAGCAGCCCAGGCCAGTATAGGAGAGTGTTGTGACGATCCTATACCTCTCAGTCTGCTCAGGTTATAATTATAGGCTCATTGAGCCGTGTACCAGCCGCCCAGGTCAGCAGGAGAGTGTTGTGACGATGCTATACTTCTCAGTCCACTATGGTTATAATTATAGGCTCATTGAGCCGTGTACCAGCCGCCCAGGTCAGCAGTAGAGTGTTGTGACGATCCTATACTTCTCAGTCCGCTCAGGTTATAATTATAGGCTCATTGAGCCGTGTACCAGCCGCCCAGGTCAGCAGTAGAGTGTTGTGACGATCCTATACTTCTCAGTCCGCTCAGGTTATAATTATAGGCTCATTGAGCCGTGTACCAACCGCCCAGGTCAGCAGTAGAGTGTTGTGACGATCCTATACCTCTCAGTCCGCTCAGGTTATAATTATAGGCTCATTGAGCTCATTAAGTAATGGAAATATAGCGACATAGCCCTCTCCTTTAGTTAACATTAGTGTTACTCTATATTAGCTGTACTTTTAAACCACTATATATTTTTACCCTGGAAGTCCAACAATGACGGAAAAACACATTTCCTTTAGATGTAATCCAAAATAAAAGAGATCCTACCAACATATCCTCTCTATATTAGAACTCCTGAACAATTGTATACTTGGGCACAACATGGAAAAACAAAAATGGCATATAGCGGCACTCGTTTTTCCACTCGTTTTTCCACAAAAAAGTGTTATTCAAAGTAGAGATTATTTTGAGAAAGGGGTAAGTTTAAGGGGTTGATTTAAATGATAAATTCTTCTCTGAAAAAGAACTTTATATGAGGCCTATCCTAGTGACATCTATTGATTGGTCTGGGAACTACCTGTATGTAGTGTTTGGTCACGTGGTCACCTGGATGACCGTGCCTCCACAGTGTCAGACCTTTACACTTATATAACCCATGCCGACCATCTCCACCACAGCTCAGTGAACGCCTGTGGTCTCATGTGTCGATTTGGAAACCTGTCAGAAGTTTTAGTGTGATGAGGCAAATACAGTCAGCTGTAGTAAAAAGCCTAATCAGTCTACGAGCACAATAGTGGCTGTTCTTAAATGCAAATACTGGTACGTTGTTGTTGTTGTTGTTAAATTCTATTTTGGCAAAATGATCTTAGTACATACGAAGTTTTTCAATATAATGCCAGGAAGATTTCAATAGACTATAAATTTTGTCCCATTAATATGCGCATAATGTAAGATTGTTCAGTTTGCATTTAACCATTGCCGTAGTTCATCAGGTATGTGAGCTGACGATGTTTGGTGTGAACAGGGAATGTCAGGGAATAGGGTGTTTACCCCTAAATGGAAATAATGTGACTGCAGATGGGTCAAAACCGACCTGGCGACCTGGGCCGTTTGGGAGGCGACTTTCGACCTAAGTCAATAATAAAAATGACTTTGCGACTTTTGGTCAAAAATAACTATAGAATAAAGGGTCCAAAAAAGTGACTTTGTGACCTGGACCCCTTAATTTCGGCGACTTTCCGACCTCAGGGGGGGACCCATCTGCACCCCCAATAATAGATCTACAAACGTGTGAGACCTATCACCAGAAAGAAAAACATGTTTGTGACACAATGCAAAAGACTAGATATTGATATCTGCTTTAGATCCAGTGTTATTGGGCAGAATGTGTGCCTGAGTCTGGGCTATTTTGGGAAAAACTCGCCATAGACCCTAGCAGAGAAAGGTGGTCACTGATGACCATGGCTGGGGTGATTACCAGTATGCCTACTGTAGCACTAGGGACTGCGAACAGGGCAATTTCTCTACTCAGCTTGGTTCCCTTCAATGGTCCATTATGTCTACAATAATGGATATATAATAGAAATTCCAAAAGGATATTAAGCCATGACATTACACAATAGGTCAATAGATCTCTTTTGATATTTGTGGCCTTTATAAATATTCTGTCACCTCCTACATTCAGGGAACCCATTATTTAGCCAGGGATATGCCCTAATATAAGCTAATATCCGCTTGTTACCACTGGACATACAATCTAACATGCAATAATTTTTTGAAACCTAAAAAATAGCTATTCAAAATGTGCCTAACTCCATTATGACAATATCAATTTTAAATGATGATTTGAGGTACTTGATTATGTTTTCCATCAGCAGATATACTTAAAATAATGATAGAGAAACGGAGGTAGGCCCCAGACATAGCTTAAAGTATCCCTTATACCCCTGGGTCACTGGTTTTACTCATTCTAATACCACTTAGAGCGGAAATGGGAATAGAGAACATGTGTCTGACTCAGAGACTCCTGTCAAAGTCCCACTCAGGGCAGTAGCTGCTGTAATGAGAGTATCTGTGTGGAGATACACAAATTATATAGTTAAAAAAATGGATTGATCAGAATGTCCCTACACCATTAGAGAGCCCAATGTGTTGGCTTTCCAGGGGTGTCATAATGTCTTTGAAATTCCATTCTGTTCCTAGTGAAAATGTAAAAATACTAAATAATGGCAGAGAAACGGCCTTTTTCGCGGCTCTCAGCGGCACAGGTAAACACCCTACAGGGAATGAGCTGGGGATGTTCTGTGCCTTTTAAGGGCGGCACAGTTGACCTACCGCCCAGTCTACTCCCAAGGGCCTTCTAAACACAATTACATATTGGATTCACACAGCGGAAAAGTCTCCCTCCCACCCATTGAATGATAGCACTAATTCCATACACTTTGGCTGATAAATGACCCTTTAATGCCCGCATTCTACTCTGTACGGCCCCTAAAGGACACACTCCTTCTCAGCTAATTCCCTTACGTTACCAGCGATTCTCATAACAGAAAACAACGAAATTGACAGATGCCATGGAATCAGGGACACCATAGCGGAAAACAAAACGAAAAGCATAACGATACGCATAACAAAATTATTAATCATAGCCTAGAGAAAACATAGTGAAAACGTAACGGATTTTTATAAATGTATGCATAGATAGTAGAAAATATAACGGAATGTGAGGAAAAGTAAGGGAATGTAACGGTGAGGTTGGCAGGAAGAAACCATAACGTAATTCAACCCTTTAAGGGCCGCATTCTACATTGTACGGTCCTTAAAGGTCTATGCTACGTTTGTTCACATGCAGACAACCAGGTCGCGCAGGTACATGTAGTAACATAGTGCAGATTATACATCCTGGCCTGACCCAGGGATGAGCGTCTGTTGGACCTTAACTTCCCCTAAACAACAGTCAGGCTGAGCCCCCTTTAATGGTCATATAAAGCTACAAGGGTCCGCCAGATTCTTGATTGACAGTCAGGCAAGACAATTCTTCATACCAGAGTCAGCCTGACTTTCTTTGCAGAGTCAGGCAATGCCTGACTTTGTGTTTAGGGTCAGTTAGCTTTCTTTGTGAAGTTAATGTTTGCTATACCAGGTGGGGTACAAGGCCGTAATGAACATACTGGTAAGGTGCATTCCTGTGGATTTGGAAGTTGAATATACATTGACATACTGGGAACACTTTGTCTTTCAAAACGTTGTGTGGCTTTAAAACGTAACCAACACTTGACATCTGTTGGTACATATATCTCTATGTTGCTACATACCTAAATGACTGGTTGTCTGTGAAAGTACACCCATCTCTATTCAGGACAACCGTGTATTTTGAATAGGGTAATTGAGTGCTTGGGTAAAGGGACAAATTATAGCTAAATTATAAGTCTACTCCTCCAGGTCATAAAGCCTATCTATACCCACCCAGAAAAGGGTCTGACACTGCTGGACTCTCGCTACAGTGATGATCTGACTCGGTGCCTGATTTTTTGTGTGACCAGGGCCAGCCATAGAGGGTCAAGCATGGCGTGACTTTCAGGAATCAGGCATTGTTGGACCCTGTATGGAAAGGAAGTCGGGCAAATCTGGTTTAATTAACATTGGCATGAAAGTCAAACAATGCTGGCATTTTAGCTGTGCACTCTCTTAGTGAAGTGCACACTAAAAAGTTACTGTATTTAAACAGCACAATGTGCTGTACATTTACAGTCAGCCCTGACTTCCTCGACTTTGAAAAATGCAAGGAAAAATGTCTGAGAAAGCAAATTATTCGAGGAAATAAGTCCAAATATAATGGAGCATATAGGCCAGTTGCAAGGGCCTCTGTCTGAGGAAGAGAGGTAGTAAATGTTCGAGAAAGTGAGGGTCGACTGTACAGCACTTTTTGCTGTGGATGGTATTACAGCACTATTTGCTGTATACTCACAGCATTATGTGCTGTAAATTAGATCTTCAGCAATGTTGCCCTACATTTATAGTACATTGTGCTGTATATTTCTGCCGCTAGGCGGCAGCAGTATACCATTTTTGTAGTAAATATTTCACCTAACCCTTTCCTGAGTCAAATACAGCCTCACAAACTCTCAAGACATGTAGAATAAAAATGGATGAAAGAGACTGAATGTAGTTATCATAAACTGTATTGATATTTGCAAAATTGTGTTGAATAATGCAAAAACAGCAAAAGTATAGAATATACACCACATTGGTGGGAAACGTTGAATGCTTAAGTGCCTGGACTGGGAAAAGACTGGTATCACATACAGTTCAGCTGTATTAAAGCATGATTAAACCATTACATTGTGTAGTGTGTATTATCCTACTAAGCTGAATTTGAACTATTATGCAGGAAAGTACTCTCCATGCATGCATATTAACTGATATAAATTGATGACAGCAATAATGTGAAACCTACAGTAGAAGTTGCTGTAACTTTACAGCACCCGATTGCTGTAGATGTACAGCAAAATCTACTGGAACAAAAGTTGCCAGCAACTTTTGCTGTAGATGTACAGTAGAAGTTGCTGTAAATTTACAGTAGAAGTTGCTGTAAATTTACAGTAGAAGTTGCTGTACAAGTACAGCAAGTCAGTTGTTCTACACCTAAAGCAAAATCTACTGGAACAAGAGTTGCCAGCAACTTTTGCTGTAGGTGTACAATACTTACTTCTTACAGTGTAGTTGTGGTAGCTACTTACAAAGGTAGCTAGCCACCTTAACTGCCAAGGGAGAAACGAGTCCTGAATCATTATCTGCAACAATTAGGCTATAACTATTTAGAAAAACTGTGGTTGGCATAGTTTATAGTGGTTTCTTTGGCCTAATTGCTATGGTGACACACCAATGAGGGCATGGTGTCCTGGTTAGTCTGCTGCGAAATCAAGGCTGTTCACTCTATAAAGCAGTCTGTAAAGGACAGTTACACCAGAGGTTGCTCTTTACTCATTGGTTACATACATTCAGGAGAAAATGGTTCGCGGTCCCATGATGTTAAATATACATCACATTTAATGTGAGTATATATACATATCAGACATATACATGGATATCCAGGAGAGGACTTGAATGAATTGCAGATTCGTATAACACAGGTGAGTTTGATTAACTTTGTATTGTGATTCTATGATACTGGGATTTACACACATTTACTATTAGAATTGTTAGGTAATCGCTGGGTGGCACCAGACCACCTCCTCATACATATACTCTTACAAGATCCCACCCATTTAAGTACTGGAGTAAACAGAGCATGATGGTGGGATCCAACACTCTACACAGACCCACCCTGCCATGTTGTCAAGAAGGAGGGAAGCTTGAGATCCTGCAGACCAGCTTGCCTAGTACTTACAACCTCACCTGTTCTGACAAAAAGGGAGACTAATTGGTTAGTGCCCCAGTATGGAGCAATATAAAAAGGTCTCTTGGAGGCCTTTATCCCACAAATCTGCCTTTAGATCACAAAACCGGTGTCATTTTGTGCGCTAAAGACTAAAGAATTGCGATAATAATATCTTGCCCATAGATACCTTTAGGCCACAAATCGTCAAGCTCTACATAATTATGTTGGCCAATGCTATCAAAATACATGGACAAACGTTCACGAGTATAGCTCCCAACTGAGGGTTGTTTCATAAGAAATGTAATATTTCGCATAATACTGCAGAGGAGGCAAGAATGGTCCATAGCAGTGCAAGTTGGCGTAGGAATTGATCTCAAATATCATTGCAGTTGTAATTTGAAGTGGGGCGAGTGCCTGATGATCCAATGAGATGGTTTTAATGGGTTGAGAGGTTCAGTTCTCTAGAAAGTATACTCATTTGATTTAATGTATAGGAATGTTCCCCTTTATATGACTTTTAGCATGAATATTCACATGATACTCTTCAATTTTTTCTCATTCAAATTGCATTTCTTGATCTAACATACAGTTCCAGGCTTGAGATAAAGAACAATTATTGTCTAGATACCGATAGGGCCTACTGGCATAAATGACATACATATTGTCGCATGTCAATAGCTCTTTGTGATAGTACACAATTCAATTCTTTTTGCAGCTGAAAAAAAAAATCACCATGTGGCTAACATCTTTAGGGGGACTAGACGAAATTGTCTTCCAGATCTTTGCGGCAGTTGGCGGCCTCGTTGTCATTTTAGCACTAGCAGTCCTTCTTGTAGAATGTGGTTCCCCCAGTTCCACGTAAGTTAACTTTCTTTGGTGAAGGAAATGAAATTATAGAGCTAGCTATTTTCTCTCATATAGAATGTCGCATTGCAATAGTACAAACAGGGAATAAATGAAAGGTAGAAAAGGACAGCATATATTACATTTATACTAAGTCTACAGTAATCTTTTAAAAAAAGGCTTTATATTGATGGAAGGTTAGGATATTATAAACTTATATTACACAAAATTAATGAATTTGTTACAGTGAGCTGTGAAATCAGTTTACATGATTATTATTGCACAACTATACATAAAATATAGATATTGCTGTTTGTGGAATATCAAGATAATAACTATTGAAATGATGATTGACCGGTAGCCTTATTCTTGTTTACTGCAAATTAACATAGCATGCCGTCATTCAGGCCAGATCCGATTCCAGTGAATGCCACTGTACATGTTTAGTAGTATGCAGGGTATTTACCATGTGCATCAGGTATAAATTGGTTAATGATGTCATACATCATGATCATTATTTTAACCTAGTGTATTTTGTTTGATTTTGCAGTCCAGGTTCTTCCATGAATATAAACATTGTCTTTGGAGGTTTGGCACTTGTTACATCAGTTCTACTGCGTGGTATCCAACTAGAGTGGGCTAACATTGACATTCTGACTGCAATATGCCAGGTAATTTCATCATCATAGATGGCATTTTACTTTTAATGCCTTTCTTCTATATTTGTAAAGGTAGAATAGCTCAAGATCCTGGAAACTATGTATCCAGAGCAACCTCATCTGTTCTAACAAAAGAAGTGAGCTTGCTGGCCCTTCAACCCAGAATATTACAAATTACAAAATACATAGACCAAGGCTCATGACAGTGTACACCATTCTTCATGAGTTGGACCTGTGTACATAACATCCCACATGGCCGTTGACTAAATCCTATTCAACATGCAAGGTAAAGGCTCACATAGGGCCTATATGCCACAAAATTGCACAAGGCTTTCAGTCATGAAAGTGTCCATCCCATATGTATCATTATGTATGTTATTATTGGGTTTAACATATATCATGCTAATGTGTGTTCAATGTCAATAAAATATTTCTTTATTTATAGTTCCACCCAGCCCTTTTAACATTTGGCCTACTCTGGTTCATTGGAGGACTCCTTATGAAAGTGTCTGCCATTTACCACTTCTACAATTACTATGGTGACAAAAATGTAAGTTAAAAACATCTTCCTTTGCTTCCTCATTGACTACTCTTATGTTGAAAATGACTGTACAACTCTAAGAACAGTGTGTTACGATTACACACTTATCAACACACCTTTCTGCATCCACTTTTAACACACATTTTATTTATATAGATATGTTGTTGAATAGTCAAATATTGTATGCAACATTCTCTTTCCAGGCCAGTAGATTTGAGTTCCTGCCCCATGTGGCGCTTCTTCCCATTATGATCTGTGACGTCATTATTGTCCTAGTGTGGACCTTCAAATACCGGCCACAAATCATTATTCCTGCAGTGAGTACATGCTTCCATAGCTGTTTTATCTTTGTCAGCCTGTTTTCTCCCAATGCCCCTATCCACCAATTATCATAATTCACAGATCACAGATTATCAAGATGATGTCAGGCTCATGAATTGACCTGCCATATCTCAAAGTATATGAGAAATTCGAAATTAAAAAGAGAAGGCAATTGATATAACAATTTCATTATAGTTAAAGTAATTATTTTTGCCTTTATTGTGCTTAAATGATCATAAAAAAGCACTCCCACTAAGTAACTTTTCTCGTCAACTAATGAGGACCTCACTTTTGATAAGGCCAATACTTTCCTGCTATTGATATCTAGGCTAAATATATGATTCTAAACTCTTTGTATGAATTTTTCAAACCAGGATGGAGACATTTCTATACTGCTATGTGCAGGGCTTGAGGATCCCAGGTTACAGCTGGCAGTCAGCATCATCCATGGTGTTCTCCTCATTCTTGCTTCCATCATTGTCTGGGCTGCAGTTCACATGTAAATTGAAGTCGAAGTAATATGTGTAAATGCATCAGATTGGTGTTCCCTGTAGGCAATGACATGAGATCAAGGATGAGATTATATTCATCAGTCATCAGACATGCACCTTTATAAATCTTAGAAGTGTATTTAATATGCAACTTAAAAGGGACCTTAGTACAGGGTGCACTGAGGTTCCCATTTCCAGTACATATAATGTTATCTGTGGACCATGCAATGATTAATATGGGTTATATTACATTGTATGAGTACCATACTTTAAAAATGTATGTGTTCTTCCAGGGCTCGCCACACACCTTCCTCCTATGAGACCACCTTGATGTCGGTTATCATTTACAATACCTTGTTCGTCGCCATAGCTGCTGCTCTCATCTATTTCTTTGGGCCTATCAAGTATGATGCAAACATGCAGTATGCCATCATTGGTGGTCTCATAAACTATGCAATACTTTCTGCTCTCCTCCTCCTGCTTATTGGAAAGGTAAGCATAATGTAGAATGTTAGGGTATTATGATTCAAATAATCAAAAAAAACTGGTTATGCGTTATAGTTGCTATAGTGTTCTCAGTGGGTTTTATAGACTGTTAATATTAATATGTATCATAAAAATAAATGTTCGGGAAAGTTTCATAAATGTGTCTTCACTCATACTAATAGTCACACCCCTCCCTCATCCCCTACTGTGATCACAAAAGACATAATTAATTCTTGTAGTTTTGAAGCTAAAAGAGGGAACCTATTGTAGAAGAAAAGTGAACTTGATGTAACATAATTGATTTGGGGTACTTCCTTATGTCCACACACTGAATAGAATTGTTGATAGCTGCATTTGTTTGTAGAAAACTTTACTGACTATAACAAACAATTATTTTAACTGAACATATTATCTTTACCCTGTGGAAGCCCCCATCTGCCCTTTAGGAGCTTATAGGATTTAATGAAGCATTTATTCCTGAATATGTCATCGTAAATTTGCTCATTCTGTTCTTGATGATTCATAAATCAGTTCAGCTCCTTAGTTAATGTATTTCTGTTTGTAGGTGGTGACTGCCCGGAGAGAAAACACATTAGGTGAGGACAGTGGTGTGTGTAATTCTGTGAGTGAGGATATATACGATCAACCAGACAGTGGGAAGCCTGATGACAGAAGATCAACCGGCAGTGGTGACCACACTAGCCCCAATTCGGAACATGATCCCCCCTCATCCCATGAAGCCAACTTTACATATTAATTCTTCATGTAAAAAATAAAACTCTTGCAAGTTGATCGTGGCACCGACAAAGCTAAGCTTCTGGAACGTGTAATTGGAGCTCCTGCATGTGCTTTGGTTACCATTGCAAGAATGTGGTTGATACACTTGTCAATGTGTTATCACCAAATGGATAAGTACCAAACTACTGAACAGTTGAGAATGGTCTACATCAGTACAGGAACTATTCCCTATAAACCAATGGCATTGCCCACCACACTTTTGACTAATATCACATAATGCCTCTTTTCTACTAGAATTCATTCATTATTGGCCCTCTTTTTATTCATTACTTATGTTATGAGTAACCAATTGTTTGGCTGCTAGTATAGAAAGCAACTAACAACCCACAAGCTGAGGATGACAGGTAACCCTGCCCTCTTAGCATTTCATTGGACAACAAACAATTGTATTGTAGCTGTCTCACAGGTACTCTTGTTCCCAAATCTTTCCAGAGGCACCCTGTACACCTGGAGTCCTACGTATACCGTTCGAGGACCCAAGGACAGGGTGCACGTACAGAATTCGGTGACTTTTCCACCTCTGGTCCCTGAGGATGGAGAGTAGACTGAGCCTATTCGGACACCCATTACCTCCATTGAGATGGGCTGTACACGGATAAGATTCGTACACCATATAAAAGAATGTTTGTATCCATTCTAGTATCCGTATTAGGCCATTTTTCCATCAGTATTTTTAGTTAAAACAAGTACGTTTCAGAGGACACCTAGGGAGAACTCCTTGTGAACATCCTATAGCAAATGGAGTACTTTGTATTGACAGAGTTCACTTTGAATTACATTTCGTATGGACAATGGTATGGCTAGGCCTGTGATAGTCTTATGATAGTGCGACACCCCATTGACACATGCACCTATTCAAGGTCCGATGTTGATTTAAAAGTCATTTTACCTCCGCCCCCCAGTTAAAACAGGCACTCATTCATCCCTAGCATCTATATGTGAAAATACCTAATAAGTTGGTAGACCATGTACAAGAGCACAGTTTTGAGACCGCCATGTTGGGGGAGGAGGAGGGGGCCCAAATCATAAACCAAAGACATGACCACACGATTTTTTTCCCCAAGTTCAATTTACTACCTCTAATTCTGATAGTCTTTATATAAAACAGCCAATATATCAAGATATATACCCAATAGCTATTTTATCCCCGTACTACAGCACTTCTGGTTTCAACCTACATGTGTATTCCTTTAGACTCTACTCCTCTCAGCTAGTGGATTTGTATTCACGCCCAGGCCTATGAAGGCGTCTAGCTGGATGCATTATCAACCAATGAGATAATTCCCTGGCATTCATTGCGGAATTTTGAGGGTGCATTATGTAACAGCTCGTACCCATGTGACCACTGTTATCAGTGCTTGTCTCGCCAGTTAGCAGATCAAGCAATGGATGCGCCCACAGGGCGACCAGCCTGACACCTATGCTATACGGGACTAACACATCCTGGTACCTCAGGTAGTCGGGAGCTAAAACCCTATCTCCTATAAGGCTAATCCCCTCTCCTCACACCTTGAACAAAGGGTCTGATAAGAAATTCACCCATGATGCACTGCTCTGGAGTCGGGGGCCTAACCACAATGCATTGCTCTGAGCCAAGATGGCGCCCCCCATAGCCCGTTGCGCTAGTCCCGTATACTATAGCCCTCAGCCCTAAGACAATGCACATCACCGCGAATCCCTGCTAGCATCCGCGCATAGCATCCGCAGATAGCAGCCACATACCTGTACTACAATGTACTTTAGGTGCCGGGGGCAGGGTAACAAAGCTATCTATATGTATGTGCTTTTTACTAAAGATGTGTGACCAGTTCATGAAAGCATAATAGACCATTGCATTTATGCACATGCCATTATGTTGGGACTGTAGAATTCGTTATCTAAGAGCCTTCTCGCTTTGTTTAATCTCTTTCAATTGCCCGCCAATGGTGCTTGTTTTTAATCAAACACTAAATCTCTCATGTTCTTCCATCTGGTACAATTACAAGCAACAGATTCTTCCATTCGCTTCTGCCGGCACTACTCCCTTCTCTGCCAAAAGGCAGTGATCACCTTGGACACTTGCCTACACCATGTTTTCAGGATACGTATTTATATAATTATGATTAGATTCAAATATCTCAAGAAATGTATTAAGAAATTTGTTTGAATTAAGGCCAAAAAAAAGTGTGTTTCAGGTTACATGGTCTGAAAATCTAGGGTAGGTAGGTCGGATTTTTAATTATTTTTTTTTACTTTGACCTGAAATGTACCCAGAAATCGACTCACAAACAATGCCGATTCGGTGACGACCGCCTCGACTCATGAACTATCAAATCGACCCCTAAATAGCCCCAACATGACCTAAAATAAAAATATTTTTTCAAAATTGCATAAAAATTTTCTAGGGTCGGCCCTGTTATACTAGGTAGGGTCGGGTAACCTGAAACACAGCTTTTTTATTTGGCCTAAGAGAAATATTGGCCATGTTTTTGTGGTAGGATTTATGGATTTTCCTATGAACTGTTTTTAAGTAGGGATACTGGCAATGTGTTAGGTGGATAGGAGAGCAGGCAGATAGTATTGCTTTTGCCCCTTTCTCCACAAAAGATCTCCTATAGTGTGAGCCTTTTGGCAGAGTGTTATTTGAGACTGTGCTGGGAGAGCGCAATACAGGGTCACGTTTTGCACCTCCACTTAGTTATTCCATATATTGTTGGTGATTATTACTACCAGCCAGGACGAAGAAAATTACGAGTAGGCATAGCCTTCACAAACCTAGTGAGTACACCTGAAGTCTGGACCTAGCACAAGGTTACAACTTCTACACATCACTTAATATTCAAGAAGCATAGTTATAACCTGTAAAGTTATGGTATATGAGAACTTTAACTTGTAAGTTACTGATGAAGAGTGATTAAATCATTCAAACTGTATATAGTCCAGCCACACTACATGCAATCTACCATCTGCTCAAATAAGTTTGTAATAAAAATATTTAACCTCTTTAAACATTTATATGGTTTTGTGTTACTCCAATCTCCTTATTAGAACCTATATCCAGTCTCTCCTATTTTTCATTTATTGGACTCTTATTGCACTTATAGAAGTTATATGCCTTTTAATGTAACCATGCGTGATATAGTCAGAGACAAAAACGAGGGTAGTTCCAGAAATCGATATCCCTAATTAGTTAAAGTTGCCATCTCACCATGAGTGTACATGTAATTCTTTCTTGTACTGTTCTAGTCTAAATGGTGAGAATGAGACCTTTGTAACATACTAAAAATTAGTGTCCTAATGAAGAATCCTCCACACCCTCAGTCTTGGACACCTCTTACTGTGACTGTGAGTCCATACAGTCAGTGTCTTATCTTTAACCTAGTCCCAGTTCTGGAGATTTTCCCACAGCATGTCATTGCAAGTGGAAGTCAACAGACCACAACCGCCAGGAGAAACTCTGCTCTCCAAGCATCGCACCAGAACATGCGTATCCATGTTGAGAGAAGTAAAGGAGTCACCATGACTATGACAGTCAGACTCACAGTTTGTCTCCTACATGACTCTGATAAAGGGGAGTCAAGTAAGTTTAACTCTCTGGCTCAAAATCCACACTACTAGTAGTCTTATTACATTAGTGGCATCCAAATGAGATTGGATGTGTAATTATGTCAGACTGAAGGAAATGCAACCAATGTACATGAATCAATGAACAGATCAGGTGAGACATGTGAGAGTAGTGAGTAGGTGAGGTTATTACCGAAGAAGGATCAATAACAAGACAACAAGACATCAGAGAAGATCTGGTTGGAGAGTGATGGCTTGGCACGGGGCTCGCAAACTATAAGGGGAGGTAGATGGGCCTGGTTGGTCTGCTGTGACCAAAATGGTACACGCCACACATAATTGTATTATTGTACGAATCCAGTAGTGTGACAGAAAGTAGCCACCACAACACCAGCCCCAGGTATATTAGAGGTCATATATTATCTGCTCATAGTGACTGTATCCAGGAAGGGGATTGGATGTGTACAAGACGTCGAGCTATAAAGGTTAGTTCGATTAATGTTCTTCTTGAAAATAATTCGAGTTTCGTTGGCACCTGAATTTTCTAACATTTACTAATAGATATTGACCGGTCCAGTGCACATATACTATGATTTTTAGAGATTAATTTTGATCACGACCCCGCACAATTTATCAGATGGAATATATTACACGAAACCCGTGTATAATTCAATTTAATTAAGGTCCCCTCTTGGCTATGAAATGAAAAAGTTCCTATGTAACAATTTTCCTCAGCTAATACAATTCAACAACAACAACATCTAAGCCTGCATAACGTTTCCATAGTGTACAGTGAGAGTGTCCAAGCTAACAAAAGAAAACGTTATTTTACGTCAAAATAACGTTTCAAATTTTACATAACGTTATGTCATACTAAAGAGCCTTAGACAAACTTTGACATATAACGTTATATAACGTTACAAAATGGTGTATAACGTTATTGGTTTACTGGGGTGGCCAATGGGGTCAGATTATTATATTATACTTGGTGGTACAGTAGCACTAAAGGCAATAGGATGGCCCCGCGGGTATTCAGTTGTATATGTCGTTAATGAATCATCCATCTTTCATTGAACTTCTACCTTTGTCGTATGGTATATACACATAGTATATCTGACCGAAATTATATCATTTACTAGGGCACACTTAGGCGCTATTTGTTCCACTACTGTACACAATTGCATGAGGAAAAGTCCTTTGCCAACAGAATATACGAGGAACATGTACGCAGGCAAACATGTAGTCCGTTAGAAGCAGGACAATATACACCAGCGATACTTATGTTTCACTAAGTGTTGTAAGATGTAAAACCATTTCCCAAGGTCATGAAAGTAATCTATCACACAAATAATCAAAAGAAGGAGCCAAATCTATTTCACTACAGCGATTAGGCCTACTTTTATTCCCTGTTTTTGCGTTTGGCTTACTATCTAAATTTTGCCCCCTCCTCTCCCCGCCCTGAACTATCCCGTGATTTCACATTCATAAGTATAGCAGTTTAATAGAGCATGATCACGCCAACTAGGTACACATGTTTTATTTGGTTCTATTACTGGTTCTACCATTTTGTAAATTAGAGTTAGACCCCCGCCCCCTCCCACCATTGCGCACCTATCCGTAAATCATTCAACATATATACTACATGCATTGTTATGCCATACTGTATACATTTTGTACATAATTATACAAGCGAATATAATGTAAAATGGACAACAACAAAACAACGGAATTGTTTGGCTTCAATATCTATAAACGTCCCTGAAGTAATTGTGTATATTATGTGCAGACAACTGAGAACAAACAGGTAGAATCATATTATATTGCACTTAGACTTAGACGTAACACAGTATGTCACTTTCCCTTACAGCTCACAAAGTGTCATCATGTGGCTAACACAGTTCGGGCAGACAGGAGACACTGTCCTATATGTATTCATAACAGTTGCCATCCTTACTTTGCTGTTGGCTCTGGCAGTCCTAATCACGGGATGTTGTCTCGACACCAACGTGTAAGCATAATTTCTTCATTTTGTTTCTGAATATTAACAGAAAGCTATGATAGTAGGTAATTACCATAGCATCTGTGGAATACAATACATCAGATAGAAAGGCCGCTCTCTGAGTATAATGTACGTGTTGCAGTTCGAGAAATGCTTTTAAAAAGAATATTGATTGAGACTTTGTATTAGGAAAGCTTGAATAATTCCATCTGTTGAATGAACTGACCACTGCTTGTTGTTTTTAAGGCCAGGATATTCAATGGACATAAACATTGTCTTTGGAGGTTTAGCCCTTGTTGCATCAACACTTCTCAATGGCATTCAACCTGAGTGGGTGGATACTGACACTCTGACAGCAATATGTGAGGTACATCTTTATGACCTTTTACATATTCAGGGTATACTATTTCCATATTAGCCTTCTTAGGGTTCATACCACACTGTCAGTTGCCAAATCATTAATGACCCAACCATTGAAACGGTGTAAATTATAGCGTATAAAATCAAATGGCAGCAACCATATTAATGATGTTTCAAAACAAACTAAGAAAATCCAATAATCCGACAGGGCCTAGCAAAACACACAAAGCATTGAATCAACATTGATAACTGGTTGGCAGTGTTGTATCGATGTTGATTCAACGTTTATACAACGTTGAACCTAACTTTGTGCCCACTGGGCAAGGCCATTTTTTCTTAAGCTATTTTAAAAAGAAAAAAAGTGAGGTTATTTTAGTTTTAACCCACGGGTACACCTAAGACAAAGGAATCACACCTTGGGTATATTGTATACACTGACATAACCGAGGGTTAAATCAGATAGACTACACCTGGCCAGGCTTCTCCCACATACCCACTGCCCACTGGTCAGAGACTCGGTGTATGACACCTCGTCTAGACCTGGTGGGGCAATGGGTATATGGAAGAACCGTGTCCAGGTGTAGTCTATCTAACACATATTATACTGGTATTGTGGTCCTTGAGGCACTGGGGTAGGTCTCAGGTGGCCATGTGAGAGTGGGGCCACCTAGTGAGTCAATCCGTCAATAACCCAGCCAATTAGTGTAACACATTGGTTGGACACAAAACAGGGACAGGGAAATTTCGCTCATACCTTTCATGTTCAGAAAAAGACCTGCCAACCATACACCCTCAGAAAAGTGAGAGTCATTGTCGCTAAAAATACCCTCACCTGAGAGTCAGGCAGTGCTTGACCCTTATGTGAGGGTAGTTTTAGCGACAATGACTCTCACTTTTCTGTGTGTGTAGCTTTCATGACATTGTAACTGGAACCCAATTTTTAATTTAAAAAAAGAAGTGCTTATCACATCTAAGATAAATAAACTAAAGGCTTCAATGATGTAGAGGTGGAGTAGATGTATATAGGTGGCATTTAACTTGTCATATACTATACGATTTAATGCTATAGCATGGTGCATTCTCGGCTCTATATATCTGCTTCTAGTTGCATCCAGCCGTGGTGACAATCGGCCTCCTTTGGTTCACTGGTGGTCTCCTAATGAAAGTGTCTGCCCTTTTCCACGTCTACCGTTACCACAGGGAAGAGAAAGTAAATTGAACACTTACCTGTTGGTTCTTACTAACCAGTTTCTAAAGAGGGGATGTCCATTATCATTGTATTGACCTCACAAAAATAGCATAACCGTCATTCATTACTATACATATTTAGAACACTAATAAATCAGTTACAACGTTTGTCTTTCCCTAACGTGTTAACAGTACTGCATTCATAACATTTTACTCGTTATGTATATATGAAGTAAGTACACTTTGTATGATATGAGATGTACTGCTGTTGTACAGACTAGTCCATCTGAAGTGCTTCCCCAGCTCTGGCTCCTGGTTGTCATGCTCATAGATGCTGCTGTCGTGTTATTGTGGGCCATCGACTACCCACCAAGGCTCATGAACTCTGCAGTAAGTATAGGCTACACCACACCCTCAGAAAAATGAGCGTCATTATCGCTGAAAGCACTCTCACTTTGACAGTGACGCTCACTTTTCTGAGGGTGCACCCCTATATATTGACCCCTAACAGATAAACCTGGATGAGTGATGAGGCATTAATCTATATGCTGGCCTGAATGCACGGCACATGGAACCCTCACCTCAGTATTTTGGCATAATACAGTCAACTCCCTCTTAGCGGCCACCCCTCCAGTGCAGCCAACCCCTCTAATGCAGACACTTTGCATAGTCCCAGACATACTACAATGTACAGAAAATGACCCCCTCTAATGCAGCCACCCCACCAAAGCGGCCACTTTTTCATAGTCCCAAGGGTGGCCACATTAGAGGGAGTTGACTGTACATGTATTGTAGGATGCTCAATTCTAATATGCCTATATCTTGAATCTTCTGGATTGATCATGATTATAATAAAACTATCAAACTCACGATTTAAAAATAATATGTATATATTTCAATTTGAGGACCGAAAATGAAAAGAATACTCCACTTACCCCACTAAACACTCTGCCCTTTTCTCATAATATCTGTCTTTTTAGAGTGACCCTGTAGTGCAGCTCTGTGATGGCCCAGAAAACGTGAAATTTCGGCTGGTTCTCAGCATATTTCATGCTATACTGCTTATACTTGCTTTTATCATCAATTGGATTTTCCTCACCAAGTAAGTACACCAAATGCATGTATAGGTGTGAGGCTCAGCACCCTTAAGGGGGATCAATTAGTGAATAACAATGTAGTATGAGTGAGTCTCCGTATTTTGAATTAAGGGCCTGATGCCCACCGTCCACTGGGGAGCTTCGGCCGATTGAGCCCATGCATTTCCTATGATAACTTCGGCCGATTAGAGCCCAGTGGACAGTGGCCATAAGATAGCGTCAACTGAACTGTCCCCTATAGTGGAATATTGGGAAGTACCTTACTACCTTCACATTAGCCCCAGCTGGTGTCAAACTGTTGTATGTAGCCAAACCTTGATAAATCCGTCTACAGGAAGGGTCAATGAACTGGAATGAACTGGACAGTGTTGTCCAACATTATGAGAGCAAAGATTAGTTTGTGAATGTACTTGGATTTGTAAACTATATATCCGACTGTCTGCACGGGTCATGTGGATAACGATGAAGCTATACGATGCTGATTTATTTTTTCCAGGGCTAATACTCCTCCACCCTACGAGGTCACCCTGGTATTTGTAATCACTAGTAACACGTTGCTGGTCACAGTATTTGGTGTTGTATTCTACTTCTTTGGAACCAAAAACTTCGGTGAGGAAGTAGCGTCTGCTTCTGTTGGTGGTCTCATTAACTATGTCGTATTTGCAACGTTTCTTATGCTTCTAGTTGGGAAGGTACGTCTTATTTTATTCCTAGGGCTGTTAAAGTCCAACACCTTTCTGAATTGGCTTGGAGTACAATTTTTTCCATTGATTGATGTGTAGAATACATCCACTTAATATCAAAATTACATAAGAAAACACATAAATTAGTATGAGAGTCAGATTTTGGTGTTTTGGCACATTAGATTCGTCACAGAAACATTGGTGAATTAAGGTGGCCAGCGGGGATTGTAGTTCTGCAGCAGAACACCAGGGGGCAATTTCATCACATTGGCATATGCTATGACGAAATTGATAAAAGTCTAGTAAGTTTGGCATGACTGAGACTAGAACCCCAGGTCTTTGGATTAGAAGGCAAACGCCATAACCATTATACTATAAAATTTGCTGTAGGTGGACAAGTAGCAAGGTAGATTTTTCTTGCCTGGAATTGTTCTTACCACATTGTTATCTTTTTTATTTCAAACTTCAAAAACCATACAAATATGCCCGGGACCATATGCTCAAAACACATTGTCTGGACAGATAATATTATGTAGTATATTGTGTTGAAGTTTGAGGAAACTGTAGTTACTTTTCAATGTAACTTCATCCACATACGCAGGAGAGCACTATATAATCCTATTACAGGTCACTCAATCTTTGTGGTTAAATATCTCAAAAACAAGCATGGGACCCCCCTATTTTTTTCTTATCTTCTGAGAGTATATATCCTTCGGAGCATCTGGTATAGATATGGTGAAATCGTAGTTACTTCTAGCCTATACCCGCCGGCCACCTTAATGTTTATTAGGCTTGAGACTAAAAACGATGTTACAATATACACACCAACGCTTACAGCGTGACCAGGCCATTAGGCGCATAGAGACTACGGGATGGGCCAGACAATAACCTGAACAATTCGAGATTTCACCGTAAAATATGTTTTTTTCCTTAAGATGTTTTTTTTTTCAACACAAATTCAAAACTATTGATTTTGTGGACTTGTTTGTGATTCTATTTTCTAAATGTTTCACACAATGATATGTATGTGATGCAGACGTATACAGATATGTTGATGTTTTCTAAAAAATACTGTAATTAATTTTCAGGTGTCGTCTGCACGGAATAAAAGGACATTATGGGAGGAACCATTTGATTGGAATCTCAACGTTTGACAGAGGAATATTTATCAACAATGTATTTAAGTTAAGGACTCTCAGCACCCAAATACCTACCACTAAAACAGTTTGGAGTGGATTATTCCAAAGGAATGTGTTAGAGCTGTACATATTGTGCATCATTTTAACCGTCTATAATGGTTTCATCAAATTAGTACCAAATTCTGGTAGCTGTGTAAGGTGAATGGAACAAAAACGTTCTTTTTTTGCTTCCTTTAAACAGCCTTATAGAATGGAAATTGGACAAAATTCTTAGGTTTGGAAATGATGAAGATTAATCTTGATGTCAATACCTGGGGTCCTTTTTTTTTCTTTTGTCTATATTCCAATTATTAAGGTCAGTAGAGCTGTTTAAAGTTGCATAGTAACCAACAAATGGTAAAAATGGCTATTTACCCATATTATCGCCCATTTTTTAATAAACCATGCAACTTTGAACAGCTCTACAGCCCTTAATAATTGGAATATCAAGAAAAGAAAAAAAAGGACCCCAGGTATTGACATCAAAATTGATTTCCAATTTCTAAACCTAAGAATTTTGTACAATTTCCATCCCATAATGATGTTTGAAAAATAAAGAAGCTAAAATGGAACGTTTTTGTTCTATCCACATTCCATGGCTGCTAAAATTAGAGAAAATTGAAGGAAATTGATGAAGCCATTATAGACGGTTAAAATCATGCATAATATGTACAGATCTAACACATTTCCCTGGAATAAACCACTCCAAACTGATTTAGTGGTATTTGGGTGCTGAGAGTCTTAACGACATGTATACAATAGGTGGTGAAAATTGCCATTTTCGACCTCCTGTCCATTAGGTTATAGCCTGCCTTTAAGTATACATGTACGATATAAGACCGAGACTTGCCACCAGTGGGCCCTATCATTTCCTCAGAGAGTTTTTGAAAAATCGATCATGATGCTTCTTCTTTTCTTGGTATGAATAACAATGAAAGTTTACTGTTATACGCGAATACGGGTAATTACAATTTCAACTGTCCGACTAATGGTATGTGTCCGGCTCATAGTGAATCTACCCCAGTGTTGATAAAGCGTGTCGTACTTACAAAGCAGTTCTTTTCCTTTTAATAGTTTACACGTTACCCACTAGGTGGTAGCTGTGTAGGGCTGCACATGTTGTTCAGCCATATCTTGCTGTATGCTCACTTGTAGTTCCTGAGAGGGGTCACACAGAGCAGCATGTCCTTCCTGTAATCTCTTTTTATCACAGTGACACACAATTCTAATTCAAGTCATGATAAAAATGTTAAGCTCAATGCCAAAATAGAGGAGTGGGCAGTCGTGCTCGTGATGAAGTAGAAAACAAAGCCTTCTACATGTTGGTTGGAGGGAGGTACGAATGGGGGTCTTGGGCAGCAGGCCCCAGGAATATTTAGGAATTTGACTTTTGAATTGGTGCATTTAGAGTGGTTTGAAACATATGATGGTCCATAGAAAATGCTAAAATGTTACACTTAAATTAATGTGTTCTGTGGGAGTTTGAGCTTCTTGTGATTTAAGATTTCTTTTGGAAATTGACCTTGACTTGAGATTTCTGTATTTTAAGCTATTCTGAGTCAAGAATGTTCTTATTTCCTTTTATTAGTCTGTATTTTTGCCTTTCGGTCAGTCATAGTTTGCGTTGTGAAAGCACGCTCCATAACAGCTGTAACACCGGTTTGTCTTTCAAGTAGTTAATTTGAGATGTGAGGTGTTCAAACATCGTAATTGATAAGATAAGTAGTTTTAAATTAAATGCGATACAACAACCAAACTTGACCTGACTGTGACAAAGGTGAATGAAAGGGATTGGGATTAACAAAGGCCGTGATAAATACATCAGTCAGACATGTTTAAGTCGGGAAAGACCACTGTCGATGCCAACTTTCTATGTGGTTCACACCTACTATAGTATAACACATGCTGAGTGCCATAACGGCATTTCTACAGCACAGCCATGTGCAATGCTAATAAAATAGTGAATTGGATCTTATCCAACTGCATCGGGCATGTACTTTAAAGTTATAGGAGAGCATTATACCTCAGCACTTATGAATATATATAACTTCACAAGGCGACTGGGGATGTATATTGACTTTAGCCTAGATCGTATTCAAGAAAAAGGGAATACATGTACTATACTTTCATTCTTTGGGCATGATATTAAGTTCGTTGGTAATTAAAAAGCGTCCATAATCCCGGGGGAAGCGACTCTACACGAACCAATATAACATGAGGTATATTATACATGTAGTTGGGGGTGAAGCTGGAGGATTAATGATTAAGTAATACCTTCTCACATACTCTGGATTTACGAATGGTTTTCTTCAAGAAGCTTAGGATCATGCATGCTAACTTAGACAGTCAGACTTTTGATTCTGCATCGATGTAAATGATAATTTCATGTTGGCTCGGCCATTATACTTTTTTTTTTTTGCATAGGTTTATTGACCACAAATCATGTAAAGGTAGACCACGTTCTTCCAGTTTGTATCCCAGGTTGCATGCATGGTCAGAAGCTATACACTAAGTAGGATGGGAATGTTTATCTTATTTTTTTTTTTTTTAATCGGGACGTAGCTGGAAATTGTCATATCGGTTTCCTAGTGACGTGTACGCATTCATGCGCCGCGCAGACCATCGCTCTAAAACATAATACCCCCCCCCCTCCCCTGAAATAGGACATAATGGAAATGATTGAAAAATCTGATGAATATAATATAGGTGTGTCAGCTGAAATAGCAGCTTTAACACCTTGACACACCCCTCGGCCTTTGGGTAAGGCATGACCAGTAGCATGTTGCAGCATGTCAGGGGATATTTAACCGCCAAACTAACTACTTAGTAGCAAATCATACACCTTATTAGCTGTGAGAGTTGGCTGTATCGTTTATTCAACGACCGGGTAGTAGCATATAACCTGCTCATGTACCTCTCTCTAGTTGGCACTACATATGTATTCTAAGGTTACACACGAATTGTAGACGGGGGATTAAGAGCATTGTGATTAAGAGAACCCAGGGCCAAATCCCACGCCCCCTCAAATGCGATTGATGAGGGCGTTCTTTATAGTACGTTTGCATCGATCAATGAATGTCCATGTACATGGTCAGTCCTTTAAAGTAATGGATGCATGGTGGTGGCTAATAACCGCCTTTGCAAATACTGTAGGCTCAAACATTGTAATATATGAAAAAAGTATAGCACAGATATGCTTCAGACGACACAGACTGACTTATAATATAAGTCTGTAGTGATATTATTTCAGATATTAGAAATATATAAATCAACCACACCAAAGAAAATAACTGTGTTTATAGCAAGATATGCCGAATCGACGGTCGGTACTTCCATACCTCTAACCAGTAGTCCTAGCCCTCAATGTGTGTCTACTTCAGCTAACATTATAAAAAATGTCAGGCCAAAAAACAACGGTATGTTTCAGGCAACCCGACCCTAGATTCAAAATAGGGCCGACCCTAGCATTCTCCCCAATTTTGGGGAATTTTTCATTTTCATTATTTTAAATATTCATATTGTAGGAAAGTTTTGATCAGGAAAAGCTACCTCCTTCAGTATGCAGTATTGTCTCAGGAAATTGCAAGTACATTTGATGATAGGGTCGATTCAGGTAAAATGGGACACTTAAGCCATACTCTGACTTTATGTCCCATTCACACATTAGGTACGAATATTAAAAAATGTCAAACACATCAAATAGGTTCAGTATTTATTCCTTTAAACCAAAATATATATTTTTAAAAAAAACCTTAACCAATGTGGCCTAAGGCCAAAAAAAAGGGTTTGTTTCAGGTAACATGGGCAGAAAATGTAGGGTCGGTAGGTCGGATTTTTTTTTTTAACCTTTTTTTTTAACATGAAAGTACCAGCCGGCCGGTCCGAAAACCCGAAAATTGACCGAAAAAGGGTAAAAATACAGAAATGTCTTCAAAATTGCATAAAAAAACGTAGGGTCGGCCCTGTTTTGATAGGGTCGGTCGGGTTACCTGAAACAAACTTTTTTTATGGCCTAAATAGCCCATTTCTTAGAGATGCCATTTCAAAATTGAAGCGTGCCACTTGACTTGTATTTTTGGTAAAGTGGGACACTTGCTTCATGTGAAGTGGGACAATTGATAAGAATCGACCCTATGCTTTATAATCCATATGACAAAAATGGTAAAATTTCAATTTTTGAAAGTGAGATATATATTTTGATGCATTACATCAAAAACATGTAAAATTGCCTAAATACTGTGCATGTGGGTCTAACTGTGGGCTAGCTGCATTGCATTATGTCACATGACAACATATTTGTACCCTAACTGAATCTCTATCCTCAAATTATTTTTATAAAGTGCCAGACAATGTTATGCACAATTATATAGCTCATACTCTTAATTGTAAGCATCTAAAATGAAATGTTTTGTTAATGAGGTAGTAATGCAGGAACATTTCAGGGGCATATTAATCACTACAAATAACTGTAAATGGCAATAATTTCTATAAATTGTAAGAAAGTAGTATTGGTAAATGATTTCTATGGTTTTAGCCTCAATATATATCAAATACCAATTCTAAATCAATTTGCTGCAGATTTTACCATTCAACATCATAATGTATGATTAAAAATCATTAAAGGTAATAAATCTCATGATAATTATCTAAATTATGATGGAAGTCAATGGTTCGCTGATGGAAGCCAATGGTTCGCTCATCTAAATATTGATCATGAGTTAAGTCACTAGATAAACCACCATCTGGAGCATGAGGAAAGCCCTATTCTGGCTGTTATACTTAATAATTTGGTATTATTTACACAACCAATTATTGTAATGATATTTGCTATATTTCTTCTCACTATAAATCAAAATATAGGCATATTGGGTAATGCTACTCTGAAAAAGGGGATTGATATAGTGTCCCACTTAACCTGAATCTGCCTGTCCCACTTTACCTAACACCTTCAGCTAAAGTGGGACACTTGCATTTAAGGTCTCAGTGTACTTCATTTCAATATCCGACTAATAAAAAAATATCAAGATGTAAAGAAACAATTATGTATCTAGTATATACATACATTTTGAAATATCATGTTATCATTCTTAGTACCACTACTAACAAATAATTGTACTATTTCTTATGTACTTCCGAATTTATAGCGGCAAAATCTCTCCACCCATAGCATGTTGAAATTTAGAAGGTATGATTACCTCTTAACATTGGTGAGATAGGTACAGTTAAGAGGGGTCAAACATATATTTCTAAGAAAAAAATAAAATTTTACACCCAGGAAAGAAAATAACCTCTAAAAATGGCCTTATTGATAATTGTCCCACTTTACCTGATGTCCCACTTAACCTGAATCAACCCTACAAGTATATCCAACAATGTCGTGATGATAATTATTTCTATTTATTGGATGAATCAGTGAGTCATCTAGATGAGCCTCAAGTCGATGCAATGATTTGCGACTCATTCCTTGCAATTTCAACAGTAAAAAAGTAGAGAAAGAAAAGAACCAACCTATACTTACCTTAATCCTCAGGACCATGTTGCCTGAAACACACTCCTTTTTTGGCCTTATCTAGGTGCCAGCTTTTGTGAAATGCTCAATAGGTCCATAGTGGTTCAATTGGGTACTATGTCAATATTAAAGTGTGTTGATCTCCGTAGTGTAGAAACTGAAGGGGGTTGCAAGAAACAAAGCGTGTACCAAGCAGTGCATCGCACTAACCAAGTCCACTATAGAGGAGACTGCTGGTTTGGGGCAAACATATTAATACAATGTACTGCAGGAACGTAGAAACCCCCCCCCCCCCAATGGAAATTGGTTAATAGGCGCTGGGCCTTGAATAGGCGCCGGGATTTATAATCCTGGTGGTGGGGGGGGGGGGGGGTGTATGTCCGTGTTTCCCTCACATCTAACAGCAGCACTTAAAGAAGGCAACCTGGACTCCCTTTTGACGCTGTTTCTTTTCTCTGTGAAGATGAACAGTTGAGTGTGAAATAAAGCCAGCCAATCAAGGTGTTGAGGAGAGAGGTCGTATAGCTTTAAATTACACCTATTGCATTCTCACGTTTTAGCTTTACCGTTTGCAACCCTAAGATCTTCACCCTGTACTCCAATGCTATCCTATTCTGTGTTTATACACACACTGTTAGAAGTAAGTAGTGTTCCTGTACACCAAATACTGGGGGCAACTATGGTTCCAGTAGATTGTGCTGTAGACCTACAGCAAGTGAGCTTTTGTATATTGACAGCACTATGTACTGTATAGGGACAGCAGAATTTTCTGTTACTGTACAGCAAAATTGATTGTAAATCATAATCTGAAGGTCCTGGGTTCACCTCCCAGTGCTGGTGATATTTTCAACCATCCATGTGAGGGAAAAACGAATTTTAGGTGGATGTAGTTAAAACAAGAGAAGTGGCTCCACCAAGGATTGAACTCACCACCTGTGGTGTTGGAGACAGGCGCTGATCCGTTGCGCCACAGAGCCGGTGTTACAAACATTCATATTGGGATATATCTCTACTCCACCTCTCAACTGATTAATAACAATTTTTAAAGGTCTGGGGTTCGCCTCCCAGTGCTGGTGATATTTTTAACCATCCATGTGAGGCAAAAACGAATTTTAGGTTGATGTAGGTGAAACAAGAGAAGTGGCTCCACCAAGGATTGAACTCACCACCTGTGGTGTTGGAGACAGGCGCTGATCCATTGCGCCACAGAGCCGGTGTTACAAACGGTCATATTGGGATATAAGCCACCTCTGCCATGTCTGTATTAAATGAGCTACAGCCTTGTTGCTAAAGATCCCTGATGAGAGGTGGCTAGACCTAGGATCGATCCCACGACCTCTCGTGTACATATTATAGGGAAAAGTACTGTAGATCTACAAGTCACTACCGTAACCTACATCTACAGTAACAGAATTGTACATGTACAGTAGAATTTGCTGTATTATCATTTACAGCTAAAGTACTGTACATTTACATCAAATTTTGCTGTTCATGAACAACAACTTTTTACAGTGGCACCCTCAGAAAAGTGAGAGTCATTGTCGCTAAAACTACCCTCACCTGAGAGTCAGGCAGTGTCTGACCCTCAGGTGAGGGTAGTTGACAATGACTCTCACTTTTCTGTGTGTGCAACTTTCTTCCCATTGGAATACATCTCTAACGTAATAGGCGCCGGGTCTTGAATAACCGCCTCCCTTGAATAGGGGCCGGGGGTTAAGGGCCTTAAAAACAATAGCACCGGGGCCAAAACGCGACGATACGGTATTTGATTATGGAAAATACTGTTCAAAATGCTTTTTCTTCGAGATGTAGATATCAGAAGAGGGCACAATGGGTATTTAACTATAGGAAGGAATACAAAGAAAAAAACCGTTTTGAAATCAATAACTTAAATACGAAATATATAAGAAGAGATGGGTGTAAGAAACAAGTATAATATAATAGGAAACCTATTGCAATAGTATATATTTATACCAGGCAGAGAGGGACTTAACATGGTTTGGTGGACGGTCCACAACGTCTACCATTCCCACTACAACCGGCTCAGACCCAGCCTCCCGGGTAAACATATAAAAAACATCAACCCGATATATCTATGTTTATATTGCGTCGAGACAGTATAATGTCGCCAAAAGATAACTTACTGAGACTACGGTATTCTTTTTTAATGCACCTCTGTAGGAAGCGGCTAACAATCGAATTCTGCAATAACATGCATTCTAAAAGATCAATCAGGTGTATGAATAGCTGGACTCTCCCTATATGTTTTTATAACCCTTTAAGGGCCGCATAGTGCTATACTGCAGTATGTCTACTGTCGGCATGATGTATGAATGCAGCCCTGGCGAGTAACTCCTCAATGCTACATTTATGCATCATGCCGACCCTACAGGAGTGCATCAACCCTGTAAGAGTCAGCATGACGCTTGATGCTCACTGGATCGAGTTACTCGCCACACTGAAAACTTAGGCATATGAATTTGAATTTGAATTTGTTTATTGAACGAAATCGTTCTGTAACAGAACGTTGTTCATCGTTCACAAGAAGAATTTACAGTTTGTTTCTTTTGGTCCAACGATGCACATTAATTCCATTACATAGCAAATAGTCATCATGGTGTTTTATAGTGAGGTTATATAATAATAGCAATAAGGTGATATTTAGCGTTAAATTAGCGTCAGCTATGTAAGATCTGGTAGAGGCAGCTTGTCTATTGCATGCTTGAAGCGTCGGCGAGTAGGGAGTTTCTGGGTTTCCCCTGTTAGGGTATCCCAGAGTGAGACACCCCTATAGTACGTTGATTTCTGATAAAAACTAGATTTAGCCCTTCTTTTTTCAAAACGCAATTTTAAGTCACCCCTTGTCCTAATGTTAGCCTGCTCAATAATTTCCCCGCCATGTGCCTTTTTCCACATCAACATAAGTAAGGCTATTTTACTACGCCTAGCTAGTAGCTCTGTGTCACAGTCCCTGTGCAGATTCACTATGCTTATGCTGCGTATACCCCTTCCAAGACAGACCCTTAAGGCTTGATTCTGGAGCCTCTGCAATTTCGCCAGTTCACCACAATGCGCACTGCCAGTATAAAACGAGCAATATTCGAGACTGGGTAGCATCATGACTTTGTATGCCTTTTGGGGCAATTTTTTACTCAAATTTCGCAAGTTGAACAGTGTGTTACCAAAACCGTTCATTTGGGGGGTCAGACTCAGTCTGCTGTCGAGGTCTACACCTAGATAAGGGTACACGCTACAGGTAGGGAGAATAGTCCCGTTTATATTAATTACAAGATTTCCAGCGTTGGATAATTTCCCCTCCGACCCAAAAAAACATACCCATACTTTTTTGTGTATTAATAGTAAGGAAATTTTGGTTACACCAGTTACCCACCCTGTCCAAATCTTCCTGTAGGAGTTGAAACTAATCACTGCTGATGAGTTAGGGTAATCATGCTGATTAGTCAGGGTTAAGTCATCAAGGTGATGACCAAAAGTCATCATCTCGATTACAAAATTTGCCACTAGAGGGCCCCACTAGACAATAATGGAATATGCAGGACCTACTTCAGCTCATCTATGGATTTATACCCATATTAACTATAATTATAGGAACTTATAAAATCAAACATTTGAAGAATATTTTCACATTAGAAACTCAAGTAATTTACAAGTAAGTTTTGAGCAGAATTCTCAAGAGCAGACATATGTGTACACGTGGACACCTTCTGTGTGCCTTAAACCACATATACTAATGTAAGGATGGGCTGCTGTTTACTGTACACACATATATAGGCCTTGTCAGGCTTGCTACGAGGGCTCAACGTGCTCTCAATCAAGGTATGATGATAGGTGAAGGGGGTAATTATTGATAATTAGTGCATGCTTGATACCTTGTTGTACAGAGAAATTAAAAAATTGAAATGACTTGAATTTGACTTAGTTTCTGGAACGTGCACTTTGTGTGACTGTTGTCCTATGGAACTAATTGGCACAATATGACACCATACCCCATAGGACAAGAAGTGACACATACTCACACATATTCACACAAATTCACACATATTCACACAGCACCATGTACCATGGCACAAAAATGTTTCCAACCATATTGTTTCATTTTTTTAATTTTTTTTTTAAAAAGAAAGGAAAGTCTGTTTAGTTTGTAATACTCATTATATTTAGAAGTTGCCATAGGGCACCATAGCAGAAATATGTTAGTGCACTCCCTGCTGTATATGGGCATACTATCTCATTCAACAAGATTTCTACCATGGTAGTGTAGGCCTGATGAAGTTGTGTACAATTCATGCCAATTATCAGCTGTATACACATGTAACAAAAGGTCAGACCTTTATCCAAACAAGATTACCAGAGGAAAGGTGTCTGTGGTCTGTCCCTCTTAATGCAGCTTTAATCAAATCATATGGTGTGTTTTTCAATCACTAATGGAACTTGATAGAATTAGAGGTGTATAGCGAGGTCTAAGTTGCATTGACAACATGTTATTATGGTTATAAACAATGAAAATGATTCCATTTCACCCATGAGAATAACAAGGAACAACAAAGATGACACCTGGTGTCAAAACCATGCACTATTCCAACCTGTCAAAAGTGATAATGGTTCTGTTTGAAGATGTGTGAGTGTGTGCCAGAAGGGGAACTAGGTGACACAACATCACACAAATGCCTGTTATGTGTGACACCAGGTGTCATCAAAGTTGATTGTACCCCTTTTCCTGATTAAAGAGCATGATTTTCTTTAGCTCTAAGTATGTAAACAGGGTCCCAATGTATTGTGAATCAGACAATGCACCTGTCCTTCTATTAACATTCAATATGTATATAAATAGATGCCATATGCTGCTGCACATGTGAACTCTAATGTTGATGGTTATAATGGTACATATATTCATCAGCCCTATGTTGAAATGCTAGGAACCTGATCGAATGAGTTTGTACAAACCAGCAGCACACACACCAATAATGTGCTATGACTATCTATGTCAAATACTGCTGGTTGTAAAAAGTATTACAGTATTTCCTATCTTTTAGTAATTCATAATGAAACTAAAAATACATGACTAAACATTTTGGTTTATGGCATTATATATTTTGTCATTTGGTGTGAATAAGCTTTTTAAAAATCTGTCAGAACTGTGTGAATCTGTTCCATGGAACACTGTGTCAGTGTGTGTGAGTCTGTTACATGGTATACATGTCACACAAAATGCACGAAATGAGCACACAGTTCCAGGGGTAAAACAGGGTGAAACAATCTGGAACTAATTTGCTGGGTGCTTGGCTCTAATAGAAGAAGGCTTTACTGTTTCCAACCTGTCGTACAATAATTCTAAACTGTTTCCAATCAATCTATAGTGTCCAAGTTATAAGTTCAAAATCACAATTCCTGTTGTAGTATATTGTCTTGAAGAGTATTGTTGGTATTATTAGCCATTATGTCATTTTATGCTGGTTGGGATCCCACTGATGTGGAACCATCATTGACTCCTAGCTGAGGACTGGGAGCATTCTCCATAGTCCCACACATGTCCTATTACATTGTATTCACGCTTCAGTCCTCCATGGTCAGTGTGTCTCCTGTCCTCCTCTGTATCTCCTTCTGATTCAACGAGACACCTGTCTCAGTGTTATAGTTCAGCTAATACTTCCTAAAGTAGAGTGTCATCACTGCTCTGGTATTGTCACCAAACCCTTCAGTGAATCGACCGAATCAGCACCTCTGCATCTAGAGTCCTGAGAATCATGTGTACACTCACAAACACGTTTTCCATTGACCTTATGAAGGAGTAAATACAGTATATCACTATACCGACTATAACTTATAATGCTAAGACTAATATATATATATATATATATATATATATATATATATATATATATATATATATATATATATATATATATATATATATATATAATATTGTGTGCGACTCTATATCAAGTTCCAATTGGCCTTAATCACATTTCAATAATTTCAATAATTTCAATTATCTTAATCACTCAATTATATCATGTGCCCTTTGACCTACAAAGTTCAAACAGTAATCTTGTGGTCATTTCCTAGAAGCAGTTCATGTGTCTTACCACTCAACATGCAGCTTGCTCACCTTCAAAAGTGACCATTCAAACCCCTTGCCACCTTAAACCCCACCCGCCCTATAATTATTATAATAAGGCTGAGTGCCTGCTTCGACGCCACTCTGACTGTTGCTGTAGGGGTGCCAAAAGGTGGGCCTTTAATCGCGTATAATCCCAAATATGAACAGTGGTTGTCAAGGTCCTCCCCCTCCCCTTTCGGCTTGACCACCTAGTTATATAATCACTACAGTTAGGCCTTCCTTCGCCGTACATGTACATGCCCACTTGCGTCTAGTAGTTTACTGTGACAGGTTCTCCACTATACTTCCACAAGTCATACCAGACTGGTCAACTTAAGGTAATGTACTCTTTTTCTTTATCTGATTTATACTCGGAGTTTCAATAGGAATCATCTGCATTTTTATCATTACCTATATTCAATACTGGTGTGTACACAGTCCGGGTGGTGGGTGAATTGGGTAGGAATCAATCTTGGCATGATAATAGCTGTGCATGATTGTATACATGATTATTGACTTGAATTCTTCTCATGTCAGAGTTGCATCTCTGGGTGTGACAACTATTTTGTTATAATATTCTTAGTTTTTTCTGACACCTGATAATTATTGCCAATGATTGTCAACTTCAATCGTTGTTATGTAGCGATGGCCTCTGTCTGTCTACAATATATTGGTTTGGGTCATACTATAATATACGCTTCTCATAAATTGTTTCAACACCAATGAATGAGTTATTCCAATATATGAGGGAATGGTCCTTATCCAATAGATCTTACATAAGGTTATAGCTACTCACAAATAGTATTGCAAAATTGTCCGACAGCAGAGTATTCTTCTAAGAAAATGTTGACTAAGTTTTTGTTCATGGAAGTCATTGTGATTAAATTTGAGAAAAAAAGAGAGGAGAACGAACTGTAACACAATGTCTATCTGTTTTTTCCAGCTCCCAAGTCAGTCACAAAACTTACCAAAAATGGGTTGTGGTAGTAGCGCACCCGCCGACGGAGCAGGTGGCTCTAAGTCACCGGCCAAGAAAGGAGGTAATGTCAAGTCACCTTTGTAACATTAATTGTTATTATAATGTAGAAATAAGATCGGTGAATAACCATCCATAGCTGGATAAGTAGGGGGTAGGCTAGCAGCTGTGGATTTGGTAATAAGTTTTCTTGCTTCGATCTAGGGAATGTGAGTGAGGAAGGGATAGTTAAATGGTGGAGGGGTGAGTGCAAAAAGAGCAGGTTTGGGGTTTACAATTGCCTATACCAAACAGACAGTATTTACTGCCTTGACTGTGGACATCCTAAAATGAAAACCAATTAGAAATGACAGTTCACAATGCCCTCCCATCAATGTCATGTGGTACTTAGATTTCCACAGTATCGAGTAGAACTTTGGTTTGTATTATATCTATTGATGTCTCTAGTCATCAACCAATACAGTAGGCATTAATAGACTATTTCCATTTTGATATATTGTATTCAATTTGATCAACATTTCTTTTTGCTAGTGCCTCTACTTCATTCTCATGACGTTACTCATGTCTTTTCCATACATGCACTCTAAAGGTTAAACACATTTCAAAACTCAGAGGAATACGTGAGGCGTATGTATGTTTTAGCAACGAGTAGTCTGTAGGTAGACTTGCACAAAGTGAATAAAGCTTTACCACCATTATATGCTCACACGCATGCTACTGCCATCGATTGGCAGCCGTGAGAGCTAGTGGTGCTACTGTTGATTTTGGCACTTCTCAGTCAAATAAGCACTGCCGAGCAACGCCTCTTGGACACATGGGCCAGGAGAAGTGAAGTTTGTTTTAACAAAGGATTTTCTGCCACCTAGAGAGCCTCCTATAATACTTAAATAGTTCTAATAGGGTAGGAGAACGTCTGGAATGAAATGTATGAGTAGTTTGAGATGGGACATGGATACACACTAAAGGGTAAAATATAGTTGACGTTGGTGGCAGCGATGAGAGACTAATTAACTTCATTGTGTACCGAGAAATAAGTAGCATAGTTTTAACTATCCCATGACTGATGTATACAAAGTAGACAGCCATCCAACAAGGGCCAGGAGGAAACAAGCAGACTAGAATAGATGGGCTCCAATTTGATTAAAGAGAATAGTAAGCTTAGAGATGGTACACGTAGTATTAGTAATCAGACTTTAAAAAATAGATAGCATAATGACCTAGCACATTTATAGGATGTCCAACATTCAACATATAAGTAAAGAGGGTATAGCGGAAGACTTAGCTTTCCCACCCCCTGACTCCACAACTAGTAGACTAGGGGCCGATGGCGACTAAACATGATGGCCTAGGTTAGCACTTGCCGTAAACATATGATAATAGAAGTGCTAACAGGGTATTTGTACAAAAATTACCACCAAATTGTGCTTATATTTGGTACCTGACTGTTGGCGTAAAACCTTAGCGTAGGATGGGTATTATCACGTCTGAATGTTGCCAAGATACCCCTATTGAGTCAGATTGAGAAAATACACCACTTTTAAAAGAAGAAGCGTTCACATGGGTATTAAGGATACATTAAGGTGACAATCTGCCCATTATTTTATGTTCGCGTTTTCCAAACATAGATGGTGTCTGCTCAGGGCCTGTGCACAGGAACCGGGTACATGGATCTACAACCAGCTGATAGCAGCAGAGATAGTAGATGCTGCTTATCATGAGTTGACAAGGTTGTCTAATGAATTTTCAATTGCCCATGGATTTCTTGTCCCACCTTCTCTTGATTGGGCTATTGAATAGAAACAACACCATTAAACCTGGGGACCAGGGTTCAATAGTACACTACAAAGGACATTGTATTCCCATTGCTGAAATGAGGAAATAATTCCTCTGCCGTCGGAGGGCATGCACAAATGGTTTCACAGAAGCTCCCATACCTGTTAAAGCATATTCAATTCATCACTAGAAATATAGCACCAGTATATCACTTTACACTATTAAAAACAAACAATAATCACATGGAAGCTACCAGTGGTAATAAGGGACACACTCTACTCCTAGCAATTCGACCTAAGGCTATAAGTCTTTGCATCTGGGACTCCTTGAGTTGTTTGCTTACAACCAGTTAGAGGGATTTGTAGTGTGGCATTACAGCATCAGCAAAGGAATACCTGGATCCTACTCTCTGCCCTTTGTATATCTGAGTACTGACTGGGCCTGCTGACAACAGTAATACCCTTGTTGTACAGGACTGACTTTACCACTCAGTCTGTGCAGCAGGAGCTAGCAGGGAGGGGTGGGGAGCCTGGAGGATGGAGTAGGGTAGGGTCAGTAGTACAGAGATATCGGCACATGAAGATGTTCTCAATAAGTTGCCATAGCAACCCTAACTCTGCCATGCTAACTCCAGCAACATGTGTAAAGTTCATTTCAGGACATGCATGCCTATATAGTCCCCCCCCCCCCCCCCACATGCACCCCCTCCTATCTACCTGGTGGTAACTGGTACTACTGCTACTGTGCCTGGTTACCTGGGTATATATTTAGCATTCAGAGACCACTGGTCAGCTGCTGCAGGTGCTGGGGGAGATGCTCAGGGAGCTGTACAGAGTCGATACTACCTGCTCGGTGCTCTGACAGCGCAATTGTGATACAGCCTACTTTTGTGAGTGTGTATGATGCAAAATAGTAGAAGAGACTGCAGCATAAGTATAGCTATGGGCCGCATATGAATAAATGTTAAATGATGGTATTGTTTCTCTGACTCGTGCAGAGGGCTCGTGCATAGCTGTGTAGGGCAGGCACATACATGTTTAAACACATATGACAGTGAAGGTCAAAATCTCGTTTTCATGTGCTAATTGGGTGATTGCCAAGCCCAAGGTCATGTTGTAACCAGTCAGCCAGAGAGCCGTATCTAAGGAGCCCGGCGGATCAGACGTGTGGCTCCATGTGCCAAAAGCTGAGAAAGCTTAGAAAGGATTACATATTCTTAAGAGCTTTCTATACTGCCACATTGAAATTCATTCACTCCACCACAAGCTCACAGTGAACCCAGGAGTAGGGCAGACTTCGGGTAGGACACCATCATACAGACATCATGGGACAGCTGTTGGCTTTACTCCTAATTAGGACTCCTGGTGAGTACAAGAAATGACAACATACCCTAGTGTGAGACCTACGATAGGGAGCAACCATAGTTTTGATTGGGAGCCTTTACCTTTTCAGATTTGACATGGATACTCTGGTTAGACCCCTGGGTTCAACTTTGTACTTGGATGCAGTATGGACATTTACATTCAATGCCATTCCACCACAGCCTTTAGCGTTTCTGCCTTAATGGCACTCCACACGATGAGCTTTTGAGGTTAGGCAGAAGGGGTTGGGCCAGAAATACATGTTTATATGCATAGGTCTCATGTACATGGGTTAGAAAGATGGGACTTCTTAAATTAGCTGAGAAGGTCATGGATAGGTACTCTGAGATAAACATTTCAGAGGTGAAGCTATACCATCAAGTATCCACATTATCGCCCATTGTTTATAATGCTCGACTCTTGAGAGTTGAAATAACAAACAACACCCATTTAACGATTGGGAGATATTTACTAGACATACATTCTATATATTACAAAGTAGGAAGTGGTAATCCGATTGATTTAATTAATAGAAATTGTTCTGAAGGAAAGCTTTTATGATGTATGCTCTTACATTTATGGAATAATAAGACAAAAAAAAGCATACTTCCTCTGATTATTTGAGTATGGTACATTTTAGACATAATTCAACTTAGAAATCATATGGACAGCAGTAGACAGCACATAAACATTGGCACTTCCGACAGCAAGCATGGAAGTCGGCCTGAAGGGGCTTATCAATGTGCTGCATCCATTTCTAAGTGGATATGATATCTGCGAAGTGTTTCTACTTGTAAAATCAATGTTCTTTAAAGGTAGAAAATAATATGTATCAACAATTCAAACCCTGCATATAAATTTAACAGACCGGTGGAACAGTAAGTGTTGCTTCTCACGCAAGTTTTCAACGTCCAAAAATTACAATATCTGTATCCATGGGGTGGGGTATATGAGTGTCCTTATTTGCAGGATATTATAGGTGTGTCATAAATCACAGTATCTTGAGCAAATACAAACAAATGTACTGAACTATCTAGCTATGTATGTAGACAAGGAAATAACAACATACATCCCTCCTGATATTTCTCCTACATATGGTCTATATTTGCTAAAAGCTATCACACCTGGGTACCCGTAATCCTCTTTACAGGCAGTGCATGACACAATATTTGAAATGAATGTTTGTATATGGAACTCTGAATTCGGACCAATCGTGTAGGCCCTATTCAACACAACGTTGAGGTACATGCTTAGTTGATCATCAGCCACTTGTTAATTAGTATTGAATGTGCGAAAACTTAGAGGGTGAAACAAGGTGTTAAAGCTACTCCATCCCCATCACAGGTCCTGACACGTGCCCTTCAACCACAGAGCGTTGTTGTTTAATCCCCCCCCCCCCCCCCCCCGATAAAGAAATACCACAAAAAGGACCACAAAAAACAAACCTAGTTGTCCGACAGCGCTGCAGAGTGTTAAATATTCACCACTTTGATAAAGCAAAGTTTGGGGTGCGGCTAATACGCAAGTTTTTACCAGGACTCCTTCAGGAGATCTCTGCAGCTGATACTGTGATAGGATCGGTCCAATCTCAGGGGGAAGCTTATACGCGAGTAACGCGTGTATGCGAGCATTTATGGTAAGTAACACATCCCTTTATGCATGCACATCCCTTTATGCATGCACATCCCTTCATGCATGCACACTTGATCACAAGTCAAGTTAAGTGTCCCTGGGATAGTGCTAGGACCTTTTAATGGGTTAGCCAGTCTGGGGAAATTGAGCCATGGTTGCTAAGCCATATTTGCAATGAATTCTCCACATTGAAATGAGGAAAATAGTATGAAAATACAATATTAATGTCAATGGTGAGTACTGTTAAGATAGCACACAGAATAATTTGTTAATCTCAGTTTTAAGATAATAGAAGTATTAAGACTATACTCCTAAGATAATGCAGGGAAGAATATCCACGTTCCGACGTTATGACGTCCCGACGAGCATTTTTAGTAGGGGTTTGGGAGGTATTCCCACAAGTGCATCTAGGTGGGTGCAGATGGGTCAAAAGCGACCTGGCGACCTGGGCCGTTTTGGAGTCGACTTTCGACCTAAGGCAATAATAAAAGTGACCTTGCGACCTTTGGACAAAATAGACAATAGGTTCCAAAAAAGCGACTTTGTGACCTGGGCCCTTTAATTTCGGCGACTTTCCGACCTCAGGGGGGGACTCATCTGCAGCCCCATCTAGACTGAGGCATGGCAGATTGTTTCAAAATACAGTGGTATCACCTGGTGTTTGAAGGAGAAGGCATACTCCTAAGAACAATGTTGTACTCTTAAAATTGAGATTATAACATTATTAAGATTACATGAATTAAGATTGGACAACTTTTCTTGTCCACGCTCCTGCTTAAGTATGTCCACTCGTGCCAAATTCTCCCTAGATGTTGGCATTATGGTTTTGCTAGTGATGGGGACCTGAACAGTAGCAATCGCTTGAGCTAGATGAATTAAAACAGGTCTGTTCATAATGCTGTGTCTAATCATGCACACCACTTGAGTGCTTTGCTCATGTGTCTGAAGTGTAGTCAAGAAGTAGAAATAAGTTACATAGGCCTTTTGTAGCTTATCCAAATAATTTCATATTTGAGTTTGAAAATTGTCATGTAGGTATGTAGAAAAAATGTTGCTTTCCATTACCATGATAACTATAAAGCATCAAATATGCCTAATTTGAGACCATACGTTGTCGTGGCAACTGATAGCTAGGCCATAAAGCATCAACATAGACTAAGATTTATTATTGTGTTACCATCTTTCAGTCGTTTGAGAATATTATTATCTTTGGAAGGGTCCAACGACTGTATTCCAGTATAACATTGACAAAATTTACAGTCGATTTCCCTTAGAGGGGTGTTACCTGTGACAGAGACAAGTCTTACTCTATTGGACATTATTTTGGTCTGAGTACTACCGTTAGTAAGAACACAGCGAAAAGAAACAGCGTCAAAAGGGAGTCCAGGTTGCCTCCAGAATGACTCCCCTCTTCAAGGAAGCCCAAGTTGTATAAAAGAGACTAACCTAGAGGAGTCACCCAAATGAGTCACTTAGCACCCCGGCTCACATAAGGGAGTCACTTTTTTTGTTTACAATAACAAGGACTATGGTAACTGAATTAGGGCGACCAAAACAGTTACTATAGTCTACCTGATTCTAAAACCTCTTTATACTGCTCTTCTAGACAATTCCACGATATATTTAGTGGTCCAAATGATTAAATATGGTACCAGCTGTAACTGTCCAACTATTATTCTCTATGCTACAGTGGGGATCCATCAAGGGTGGTCTGGTTACTGCAGTTACCATAGTCTCCTTCCTCACTGTACTATGTGAATTGCAATGTGAGCATGGCTATAACAGAGCCCTTAATGACCATAGAGCGACTCTAACGTTGTGTTCTTTGACAGCTGATTATATGTAATGCTGTTGACTGATTATGTAAAAAAGTAATATTAGGGAGTGGTCATTTTTTAACACCGGGGGGGGGGGGGGGGTTGGTGGATTTGGGGGGGGGACCAAACAAATTGAGACCCCTTAAAGGGGGGGGACCGAAAAAATTTGGACCCCTCCTGAGGGGGGGACCAAAAAAATTACACCCATTTTTAGCGGAAATGCCCGTGCGTTACTATAACTCAAAGGGGTCGACAGCGCTCAATATTCAACCTGCCTGGAGGGGGGACTGAAAAAATTTCGATCCCTCTCGAGGGGGGAACCAAATAAATTCTGACTCGCTCGCGAGAAAATCCACCAACCCCCCCCCCCTGTTGTTAAAAAATGACCACTCCCTTAGAGTGCAGCTATACATATTGGCCTACAGACGGAATATAACTCTTTAGGGTTGAACCCTATTTTGCATGAATTATATTAATAAGGAGAAGCATGAGTTAACATTGGGATGCAATGGTATTTAAAATAGGCCTACAAATGTATTGTATGAAACTGAGAAACTAAAATTAGATGGGCTCGATTAGTTTATTTGGTTACTCAGATTTACCTGTTGCCTGACATTTCCACTTAGAAATGGATTCCGTACATTAAAACACCATTGGAGGCAAATTTGCATGCTTGCCTCCACAAGTTCCAATGCTGGTAAAAATGACTGCTCTATCTATTCTTATACCAAGTACCCTTCTTTTGTTGTCACGCAAAGGTTCAGGTAACGTGGTGGGAGACTTCCTTGCCAAAGGTCGTATGGGCTATTCCAAACCATGGGAGAGTGGCAAATTCACAGCTGAGGACAACTACCCTGATTTTCGTCATCATGACAATGTTCTGTCAAACAATTTGACTCTTGAAGTAAGTGTAACTGTGTTTTCTCTTCTATTTTTGAGCCATCTAGGTCAGCAGGTCAGCAGACATACTTCTTTTGGAATGTAATGAATAATATGCACAACACAATTAGCTGAGTCTTTCAAACTCATAAATGCCCGATCAAATTACAGCATTTTACATAAACTCAAACTGATGCAACAAGACCAGATTTGGTGGTCAGCAGAAGTTGAATTGATGTATAGTGTTTGAATATAATTTATGTGAACACTCATATACCAGGTATTAATTATACTTACTCTAATTATTTACACATAAAAGCTGATTATCCAGTCTCATGAATCACACTTACAATGTTGAATTTACATATACCATACATTGTGACTCTCAAAAAGCTAAACATTATTTCCTATCTTTCTCATCAGCTGTACTCAAAGTACTGGGACAAAGTTACCCCTCTTGGAGTCACCTTTGACAAGTGCATTCAGACTGGAATGGACAACATGGGCAGGAAGCAACTTGGCAAGAAGACTGGCTGCATCTTGGCAGATGAGCACTGCTATGAGGTGAGAGCTGATGAAAATCACTATACACAACCAAGTCCTTGTCATAATATTGAATTGAAATTATAATAACCTAATATGGTATGTATGATAAACATTTTGTAGAGACGGAAGTTATAGGAGAATGCATTTATGCTTTTGATTCTTGTTAATACTGTTCAGATGCAACTGAGAACAATGACAGTAAAGAAATTGTTATGGAATTATATATTTAGATGAATTATATCAAAGTGATGATAGTATTTTCTTCATTGACAACTTATGGCAATCCTCTAATTATTGTTCCTTCAATTGCTTACCCTGGAACATCTGCATTCCTCTTCATTTGACGACCTACCACTCCTCAGATGTACAAAGACTTCTACGACAAAATCATTGAAGAGGTTCATGGTTTCAAGCCCACTGATAAGCAACCACCCATGGATCTCGATGCTGATAAGGTTAATATTTGCTTTAGTAATATCAATATAAAAATAAAATGTCTGTTTGTCTAATAAGTTCTGTATTTTCCCATGCAGTTTGGTTTTAGGAAACAACCAAAAAGCATTTTCAGAATGAAAAGGGCCATAGTATCTCATGTTATGGTAATACATACAAACCAATTTATGCCTTCCATTTCCAACCTTCTTGTGATCTGCTACACAAAGGTCATGCATACTTTGTTAGCCATTTTGTTTTCCTTATGGATAGACTAATATATTTCTATATTTGATCGGGGAACATTAAGACATCAATATCAAAACCTTTGCCTGAAAAAATTAATTAAGATCTCCTGGGATTTATTTCATGCCTATGCCATTGTCCCGACAAAACCACAAAAATGATGTCTGTAGGTAAAAAATGACTCTCTCCACTCCAGCTCGTTGGTGGTGACTTTGATGATAAATACGTCAAGTCCTGCCGTATCAGGAGTGGACGCAGCGTCAGTGGTGTGTGCATGCCCGGTGCAATGACCCGTGCTGAGCGGCACTTGGTAGAGAATGTTGTCAGTGGAGCCCTCACTGGCCTTGACGGTGCACTTGCTGGCAAGTACTACCCTCTGATGACGATGTCCAAGGAGGACCAGCACCAACTCATCGAGGTAAGCTAATGAAATGATTATTGTGGAATACAGATATCATAATATGGCTATGATTATTCTTTACAGAGTTTCTATTAGAATGGCCCAAGTTACCCTAACATAATTTTGAAGTAATGTTTCCATATAAATCTTCAATTAGCTTATCTGGGTTCCATGGGATCCCATTTCTGAGCTCTTACTGGACATGAATTGTATTTGATATACCAATCTCCTAATATAATAACATAACAGTATCTGGGACACATTCAAGTGGGATATCATAAAATCAAAATATCAGAAATAGCGACTTTAACCTACATTCATGATATGGGTATCCTTCATACACTGTAGACTTCACCATTTGTAAAAATGCACAATGGGCATTATAATTATCTTCTAAGAATTGTGTGTTTTCTTCTATAGGACCACTTCATGTTTGAGGAGCCCACTGGAAGGCTGATCATCACCACTGGATGCGCCCGTGACTGGCCCGATGGCCGTGGCATCTAGTGAGTAGCCTACATATATGATAGTTATCTCCTTGAGAGAACAATGCATGTTGGTGTTCAGGAATTTGACTCAATTTCTATTGGGCCAAATCATGACTAAATTGCTGACTATGAGCTAGTCCTATGTCAGAATAATTGTGACACAATCTGTGAAAAAGGCCCTTAGTGCAGGGTGCACTAAGGTCCCTTTTCCCAGTACACGGCACTAGAGAATTAGGGTTAGGAAACCAACTGATTTCTTAATGTACCAGTAGTATTCCTCAAAGCCTCAATGTACCCTCTTTCATTCCTTGTACCTAGTTTTTCTATTATTATATCTGGACTACTGTTTAAAGGGTCTCTGGAATGTAGTACATTTTTCTCATAAGCCAAAATGAAGCCCCTCTTTTGAGCAGAGTTTAAACATACGTCCCTTTCTTTCTCAGCCACAACGCAGACAAGAACTTCCTGGTCTGGATCAATGAGGAGGACCACATCCGTGTCATCTCCATGGAAAAGGGCGGCAACATGAAGGCTGTCTTCAGCCGATTTGCCGACGGTATCAAAAAAGTGAGATATATGCTCTGTCACTATTATGGTATAATATTTACTGTTCTTTGTATTTTCATTGTATATTTTGGTCTTTACGCTCTCTTGAACAAAGAGCTCAATTCATTGGGCTACTGGGAGACTGGCCATAAATTACTGTTATCCCCATAATATTTACCTTCCCAGTACTGCTATTACTCTTTGTTTAGAACTGACAAAACTAATTTGTACAAAATATCTTGACCTGGCTGTCGTCTATCATGCTGTCGAACTCACACCTGCTCTCTATCTTCTTAGGTTGAGGAGCAAATGAAGAAGACCGGCCATGAGTTTGTACGTAATGACCGTATCGGCTACCTCTGCACATGTCCCACCAACTTGGGCACAGTTGTCCGTTGTTCTGTGCACATCCAGCTCAAGAACCTTGAACATGATGACCGCTTGGACTCCATCTGCACTGGATTAGGTCTGGACAAGCGTGGTACCGGAGGGGAGATGTCTGCAACTGTTGACTCTGTCTTTGATATCTCCAACACACAACGCCTTGGCAAGTCTGAGGTAAGTCTACTAGGATCATTTGCATCACCAGGTTTATCAACTAAACAATCAGGTCCTACATGTACCTGCTATTAAACTGACCTCTGAGAAATATTAGTTCTGATAAATGAGGGTATTCATAGTGTTTTACAATATATAAGCCAGATGATCAAGCTTGTTAATTATAGTGTTTATAATAGTATTATATTTGAACATTAGGTTGAGCTGTAGACATGGAGCACTCCGAAAGGATACATGTAAATGAATTAAATAGATTAAATAGATTGTAGAATAAATAACAATCATTGGCAGCCTCCAAAATAGCAGAGTATGGGTTCAGCATTATAAGGACTGTTGTTGGCATGCACTCAGTTGGCCTATCCTTATCATGTGTAAATTAATACTCATTTCTATACCATACCCATATGTGCTTATAACGACAAATTCAGAACTGATAAGTATCTTCATTTATTTGTCATAAAATATAACACACAATTGTAACTTGTGATTTGATAAATAAAAACATATGCAAACCTTAAAAAAAATAGGATGATCTGATTGTCTGGTCATAGCTATTGACAGGATGACCAATTGGCCACCAGTTAGTCTAGGTAGACTCAAGATCTAATGGATCTAGTGCAAAAGTGTTGTTTTCAGTGCTTAGAGAGAAGTGTGAGTACTTAAGATGCCACAGAATGGTACCATAAGGGTCTTAGCTAGTCATTAGATATTACTTTTGTTGTTGGGGATGGCCAAATACTATTTTGGACATCTAGCATCTTGCATTTGGCTAGGGGTGCACAGTGACCCTCCAGCTAGGCTTTAGGCTGATTAAGCTGCACAGGGTCCTGGCAATGACTAGGTTTGATTGTTCTGTAAATTAACATTCTTCTTCTCTTTTGACTTTTAGGTCGACCTGATCCAGCATGTCATTGATGGTGTTGCCAAGCTGATTGAGATTGAGCAGGCTCTTGATGCTGGAAATTCCATTGATGATCTCATCCCCAAATAAACAACCCATTATGATCTAGTATATTCCACCGTGCTCAAATCTCACTGGCTGTATATTGGCTTTTTAGTTTGGTGGCATGACATATTCATTTAACTGCTTAGTTGTCATGATGATACCAAAAGTGATTGTCAACCTTACTGTGCGCTACATTAAAAAACCAAAAAAGACATCTCTTCTTTGTTTTCATCTTTACCTTTGAGTGAAATAGATCAATAATGATCAATAACAAGCTGAGTAATTTAATTATGCATCCACTGGTTATGTGACCTCTTTTATGATTATCAGATTCAGCACTATAGTACTTAATCAATGCTAAAAACCATAGGATAGATCTCAAATCCTGAACAAATGGCATACTCAATGGCATACTAAGTTACAAACAAAAAAAAAAGAACACTGACTCTCTTAATCAAAAATACTCTTAATTCCACCTGATGTGCAATATAAAACATATGTATTGATTAACACTATTTAAGCGTCCATTGCAAAATCAACTTGAATGATAGTACTTACTTAATTTGACAATTACCTAAAATGAATTTCAAATGATGGATTGGCATTGAATATGGCTTTGTAGTCCAAACCCTGGAATAGTGCAGATATGAAAACCGTAGTATTTTAGAACTTTCTATGTTTAAGAAGGAGATGGATGACTTATTACAAGGCAAAATCACACAATACTTAGATTAAATGTAATTTACACATGTACTTGTCACAGCATCATGAATGTACATAATGATTCCTTATACAAACTTTGCATTAACCGGTTACTATACATATTTTAGTCTGTGATTAAATATATATATATGTGATAAACCACCTCGAAATTTCCACAAATGTGATGTATACAGCCATCGACTGGGTTTTTAATCGATAGGATGAGAAGAAGTCTTATTGTTAAATACACTTTTTATTCAATGTTTATTAGAATTATACTGTCCTGTGTTTTTCCTGTCTTTCCATCTTGCTCTTAATAGAACAAGTGTATGACCCAGATGTCGTGATAATAGCAATACGGTGAGCACCCAAAATCAGCTTTGCTGAGTGCTATTCTATGTCATTATTGACAATATCATTTATCATTATAAAACCCATCAATTTTCATATTTACACCCATTATCAATGTGATATTACCTGTGATATCCGATCAATGCCAAATGCATTGATGGACGAGACATTAATCTCGTGTATATTTCTGTTGTAAATAGAGGATTAAAGCCCTTCCAAAAACAATATTCTCATGTGTTGCTCTTGAGCTCGTCTCCTTGCGAGAATCCATAATGCTGTTATAGGACCACATATGATAAATAGACAATACGTTCTGATCAAAGTGACGTTCACTGTTACGTCTGGGACATGTTTGATGCATTTCAACATATGGAAATGGAGAAAGTCATCCTAGGTCACCTGAGGGTTTTTCATCAAGCCTGAAATGGCAAACTTTGAACTACATTACAAACTATTGTCTATTGAACCTATCATTGGAAATACATAAATTGATGTATGATGTATAATCTGGTCTGTGGGGCATGAGGGAGCATTAGTGTATGTAAACGGATGTTGTAGGGGTACGGATTACCTTAATCATGCCCCTCTCTGTACCATCCCGATCCAGTAACGTAGGGAGCGCAGAGTAGTCAGAAAAGGGTAGGTAGTGTAATGGTTAGCATGGTCGTCACTGGTTAATGTTAGCTCTTAATTAGTGTCCTACGGGACCAAACGCTGAGAAAATATATAGGGCAGATCCGGGAAGAGGGGGGGGGGGCATTATTATAGTTCCCGGATTCAGGTAACATTGGCAATGAAAAATAAGGTCAACAGGTCGATTTTCTTTTCACCAATTATTTTTTAAGTTTGTGAGAGGAACTCTCTCCCTTTCTCATAATTTCAGTGAAGAATAAAAAGTTTAATTCAAAAAGAAGTTTTGGGATAAAAAGCCCAAAAATTCCTTTAAAAAAAGTAAAATTGGGCCGTTCGGGATACCTAAACAGAAATATTTTTATTTTTGCCTTATCATAGTGTACATAGTAAAGTTAATTCAATTATGAATATGGAATAGAATTAGAAACATAGACTTCACCTAAAGAATATATACATTAATGACTTAATACATTATTGTATGAATAACTTTTTGAGCAAGTGTCCAGTAAAATGATTTCCTTTCCTCACTTTTGACTTGCAGTGTCAACTGACCCAGGATGTCATTGATGGTATTGGCAAGCTGGTCGAGATTTGGAAGTCTCTTGCTTATGGCAAGCCCATTGATGACCTCGTCTCCAATAAACAACCCGCCCACCCGAATGTTATTCTGTTTGTTTTTAATCTGACCTTCAAATTATTTGATATTATTGGATATTAGAAAAGATATCTTTATTCAATGAAAAAATTATCTAAATAAAGATTAGATATTAAAGCTGCCATAGTAATATCTGTTTAAATAGGAGTGCCTTCTTCAAGTTGACTTAGATAAGACCACTATTTGGCACCCAATGATATGATATGAAAATAGACACTAACTAAGAAATATGCTGGTAAAAAACAACCGATAGCAACCTTATTCCTTACAATGCATTTTTTAGTAAGTTCAAATATAAAGATGCTAGGGGTGAGAATAACAAAACAAAATATGGTCAAAATACTCTCCGGAACAATTATTACAAGTAAAGATAAGCATACTCTCTTGCAATACAACTATAATCACATTGTAACATATCTCTTTCCCATCAGACCAATATCAACTGGAGAGATGACATTTTAAATGTTAAGTATTTGTCACTGATACATGATAGATAATTATCTATATGCAGCTTCTTTTTAGACAATGCGGTTCTTGTCTCATACCAGGCTCGATCGTCCAAACCACTGCCCATATGGAATATTAACATCTGTCCCATTCAGTGAAACAAAACCTCTGAATTGAAAAAGAACACTTCAGGTATTACGTTCGGGGCTTTATCATCCATTGTTTCGCTAGAAGCATACATATCTGTTCTGTACAGGAGGGATACCCCAGCAGGTACTGTCAGCCTCTAGTATAAATATGAGGGCAGGATGGGAGGGGCAGTAAAAACAACAGCAGCGGTCGGGAGTCTTGTATTCACATAACGGTACCAGAAGAAGATACCTGTCTGTTCAGGGCAGGTGCCAGGGCCATAAATAACAGCACGTGAGGTTTGCTGCCCATACTACAAAACATAGCCGGCAACAGCTAGTTCAAATTTTGCGCACTTGCCATGTATTTTTGAATATCACAGAATGGATCATATAGAGGGTTATATTTCTGAAAGTTTTTTTCATTATATGTTTATCTTCAACGCTTATAAAACCCGTTCCAAAACTTGTTCTAGGTACTATCTAATATCAGAGTAATCTAACCGTTACTCAAAGGTTCATGTTTAAGCTTTACTGATTTCATTGTTTGATTCTGAGAACTAATCCCACAACAGAGAATTGCAGCTTAAACAGCTAACTGCCTTCGCTGGAACATGGGTAAAACAACCTAATCCTCTCAGGCAAACCCCAACTGCTCACCGATAGTCATAAAGATACATTTCGAAAGATTTTTGATTTGTATGATTACTTTACAACGTTGTAAAACTACAAATATTCTTCACCGGAGATGTTTTGCAGTAAAAATACCAAGAACTCAAAAAAATCAATCCCAGCTATTTTGCTTACTGGGATGTCTCAATGCCTCTATGAGTAAATGGTGCATTAGCCCACTACAAGCAGTATCTGTGCTGTGTGGTTATAATAATGTGTTCATGGTACAGCTGGATGACCATAAACAAAATGACACAAGGGAGAACATTAATATGGGAAATACCAAATACAATGTATTAAAGGCGATCCTGGAGAGAGTGGCTGGAAAAGAGGGAGATCGAATGAGACTAACTACTATTGACAAATACTGGCCTGATTGTACTAAAGCTAGATACATATGATTCTATATAAGGGAGACATAAGGAATAAGAGTGCTACTATAGCAGAGTGTAGCAGAGTGACATTGGGGAGGCCTGTGGTGCTGGCTGATGGCTGACACAGACAGGCAGTGGGAGCTGGGGAGCAGCTCAGGGTGGGTAGTTAATGTAGTGAGCTGCTCCTCTGCCGCACTTTGCAGGCACGCACCTCAGCAGGCAACAGGGTCCACGTCTTGTCGGTAAGTCGCAGCCCCCCTTCTGGCACTACAAGTTATTCACATTAGTTTGATATAGTCTGACATAATCAGCATCGTTTTAAATTACCCCCCCCCCCTCCAGTTGCCGCTTGTTATCGTTGTATAGCTCATAGTGTGTCTTTTTTTCAATCGATAATTTACTATTTATTTGTCAGTGCTCATCTTCCTCATTGATTCAATGTCGTAGGTATTTATTCAATTGTTTCTTTATTCATTCTTAAGTTTGTCGTCCATTGCTGTTGTTCATATACTTTCATCGTCCTACCTCTCCTCCCCCTTTCTGTCTTGGATATTTACACCATTTAGGAGGGCCATCTACCTTCCATCTGCCACATTGGGATATTAAATTAGCTGTGTACTGTTGATATAATTCATTATGGGCCTGCCACTACATGCCCTCATGATGTCGTACTCGGGGTGGGTTACATTGTGTTCAGGGTGTCCTTATGACGCGAACTGCCAACATAAAAGGGACACTACCTATGAAGTGTCATCTCAGCAATGAGAGTTACGTCCTACGACATAAAGGTCAATACCATGGAGTTGCTCACAATTACTTAAGATATCAGGACAGGAGACTAAGGCATTATACTATTAGTAGTATACGGTTACGGGGGGGGGGGAGGTGAAGCCACATGTTTAGACAATCATACACGTGCATGTCTACTACATGATCTAACAAGTAAGCCCTACTATTACAAGAACCCTAATGTTGTATCCTCTAATCAAATCAGAGCTGTAGTCGACAGAGGGCAGGGATTCTTTCTTTCATATCCAGCTTCATATCTTAATAATATTTACAATTCAAACAGAACATACCATTATTACCCAAATGGCGGGCAATAGAGACCCACCATTTGTTTACGCCTGCATCAGCCATCACTGCGGCCGGGCGTGTTGAGAGCAGCAAGCACGAGGAGAACTGGGTAGTATTGTGAGCCAGGTGTGTGAGCAGCTCGGAGCAGCTTCCTCTCCCCCTCTCAGGCGGAGCAGCTGGACAGCTGAGCAGCTCACAGAAGCACCACCCAGTCTGAGAACAGGAGGGGGAGCCCATTTTAAGCTCGTGAATGCTCAGTAGGGCAAGCCGCTCCAGCCTCCTGCTCCGACCGCTGTTGAGTTGCTCCAAGGTCTGCTCTAACATCCCCGAGCTGCTCAAGGCTTCGTCGTCCTCCTCCTGTAAGTCTAACCTGAGCAGTTAGTGTGTGTTTGTACATATGTATACAAATGTGACCTTCCAGACTTAAGGGTTGGGGTGAGGGGTTAGCTATGCTAGAACATAGCCTTGCATGCTTTTCTTAGAACCTGTAGCAACATATTAATTGAACAACTACTGGTAGCTACATACTAATTGTACAACAACACATTAGAGTATAATTATGTTTGTACAGGATCATTGAGTCTGTCAAGTTTAGTAACACTACTGGATAAGACTTGTAGACATGAGATGTAATGTGAGGCAAGCAGCCGGAGGTAAACAGTTAATGAGGCCATCACCCAGCCAGGCCAACAGTCGGATGTCAATATGTTAAGGCAAGCCGCCAAAAATAGCCATCACTGTTAGTAATGAGCAGATTGATTATGGCCTCTGTGACATTCAATGAATTTTCCAGAGACACAGAATTTGACACAGAACTTTTGGAATGTGTCCACATTCATGGAGAGTTTCCTAGATCATATAAATAGGGACGATGCATTTTAATTTTATCTTTTTGTTATTCGTATAGGGCCCTAAATCAGATTAATATCACGGCGTGCCAGTCTTATAACTAGATATAAAGAACCAATAGTATATATTGCCGCTGCTGATAAGCCTATAGCTGATAACATACCAGAGATAATAGACTTATAGTGTACTTCTATGTTGACTTTGGGTAGACATGGTGAAGATTTCACCCACCCTCACCTGGAACTAGACTAGATAAGGCAGCAGCAGATGAAACCTATCCTGCTACTGTTGGCTCTCTATATTATCTTGTGCAGTATAGAGGTTAGCAATGTACGACTGATAACAGCAGTGCTGTAGCCTATATATTTATTTAGATATCACCTGTAGAGGCATGCACCCCTAGCAGGGCAGCTGATAGCAGAGAGGGTGTAGCCCTTCCCAACCTACCCAACAGGGTAGTGGTGATAAGCTGCACACGCTAAGTGATTAACATAATGTCTTGCCAGTGTCAGGATGGATGTCCTAGTGCTGTTACTGCCATTGGGTACTGCAGGAGCTGCCAAAGAGGCTCTATACGTGTAGGGATGCCCCATATATAGGACATTGCAGACTCCATACTATTCATAGTCTCCCTTTATTAGCCAATGTTGTACAATGGTCTATTTGGGGAATTATTATACATGAACTTTGAATTTACATTTGGAAGTGGATAGAATGAGTGGGTAGACAATAGATATATGAAACAAATTGGCCCAGAGAGCTAAACAAAACTTGTGAACATCATGAAAGTCATTGATATAGAGTACATACCATGTAATATGTATGCACGCTTTATGACATCGTTCAGTTACTATAGTGACCTTTGATATACATGAAAATTGGTCCCCATCGTAAAATATTACCACAGCTCTCAGAAGGGCCTCACTAGGAACCTTTTGGGAGGCACTGGTTGAGGTATAGTGCTGCACGTGCAACTTACTGCATGGCCCCATCTCAAGCAACACGATCACACAGAGTAATTTCACTGGTGGGAATTAAGTCAGACGCCCGAAAATAGCGAGTACATCATATCCTGACCTTCTACAGCTAGGATGTAACAACAATATCTGACTTTGACTTGTTTATACAACTAGAAATCTTAATTCAAAAAAGGCAGGATCGAGCTGTGGCTCTCACAAATCTATACATAGAAGACGTGACAAACGTGAAGACTAAAGTACCTATGGTGGTTTTGTATATACATTTACATTACAGCACTGTGATTTATAAATATTTATAAATGACAATGAGCTAGACACAGACCACGTCCAAGGTTCTTTTCTTAATATAGAAACAAGCTACGTTAAATGAGAACAATTGTGATACGTCATACCATATTACATCCAGATCGCTATTGGCCACTTTACTTTTAAACAGTATGTAGGGGGTTTATCCCTATGGCATCCAATGGGGAGGCATTAGGATTTTCCTGAAGATTTTTTTTAAATCGGGCATAAATTGAGTCACAGGCGTTTTTCGAAATATGCCAAAAGAGAGTGAATGACTATTCGGATGACTGATAGAATAGGTTATATATACTTGCTAAAAGCGCAGCAGAAGTTATAGCTTAGTTATATAACTATTATACATAGTTCAACACTCAGAACTTAGGAGGAGTTTCCCATCAACTCCTGCCCTCAGACAACCCGACTTTACGATTTTAACATGGGACAGGGCTGGCCACTGACCTTCAGTTCTGACAACGATAAAGGTTACAATTGAGAGGGAAACAGAAATCCCTGATTCCTGAGTTTACCCCTCCTTCAGATTATGTTTCCACTTGTGTACTACCTATAAATCTGATCTACTTAATTTATGGATTATGTTGCCGATTATCATTATTTATTATGTAAACACCGCCCCTAGCATGCAGCGCCAATCAGCATTGATCCAATGGTATTCTATAGGCGCATTCATTCAAACGTAGTCCCTCCCCAAAGCCACAGAGAGAAGCGTTGGCCACCTTCGTCCCCTTGATGCCACTAATTACTTGCCGAAAAAGACATTCATCAAGATAGCCACAGGACATTGTACTTGGTTATTTTTAGAAAAATAGTTCAATTGGCGACGAAGAAAAGCATTCGCTCTTGGGACAGTTGGACGTTCCGCTTTTGAACTTTTTTTCTCTGTATGGTGGCGGTGCCTAGAAACGTCTCTCTAACGAGGCTACTTTTCTAAATGTCATGTGCCCCTCCGCACCACTCAGCACTACTTTCTGCAGGCGGAGGCGGCCGGGCCGAAGAAAGGTTGTGATTGGGTGTTTTGAGAGAGACGTTGTTTAAAATTCTTGCAGCAGACGACAGTTCAAGAACTTCTGCTGTTGCCTGGCAAGTGATGGCCGGCATATCCTGTGGCTGGTGCCAGCATATTTGAAACTGTAACAACAGTCTTTTTTCATGTACCTAATTCCCTGACTTAACTACTCGATTGAAGCTGAGACTTTGTTTATCAAATTACATTCACGTGTGGCAGCTTTTGATGTATAAAATTCCTTTTTACTATTTGATAAAGGTCAAGACAGATTTTCTTGCAGTTGACCAGCTATAGTATCCGGGTGATCTAATGGCCAACTCCACTATGGCATTAATTAACGGACCTGAAACCTCTGTGGATTGGTACGATATTTCAGACAGAGAGGGTACCCAACAGACCCTTGCCTATTTTAACTCCACTTCAGCCGCCAATGTGTTGCAAATCTCTGCCTTTTGGGCTGAATCACTGTGCAGAAGAATTCAAGGCCAAACATGCTGCTATATATATACCCAGAACCATTGCAACATGGGTAAAATGCAAAGATTCTCAGGCTTTTCATGTGAAAATATCTAAATGATTTGATATTTGACACTATCTAAATTGGTCTGTGATTGCAGCTCGTCTGTAATTACTAGTCATTAATATACACACACCGGGCCGCCTGCCACGCGCGCGCATGCGCGGGGTAGGTTTCCTGGTCGCACGACCACCTCTCAATCATCCATTCACTCCACACATTTCCTTCACATCGGATGCATAAAACTTGCTCCGGCCTCCGCTCTGCTCCACCTCGTGATACGTAAGCATTTACTCACGAAACATTATTTAGTGAACCGCGGCCCATCATGACGCGGGGAACTAAGAATAGCTCCAAGGACGGCACACAGGAGGAAATTATGCACACCGAGGGAGAATCGACAGCAGGCTCCTCGCATGAGACCGCTGACGAGGAAACCCAAAATGGCGCCGACGTCACCACGCCGGCCCCCGAGGAGTCGAATGGCGGGAAGGAGACCAACCCGCCCCCCAAGGACAAGGACAAAGACGCCAAGAAACGTAAGCAAACGCCCAGCCAGCTCTCACAGCTTACATCTTTGGTTACGACGTTGGCGCAGCAGCTCAACGCCGTCTCCGCCATTGCGTTGGCGGCACACACAGCTGGTACTGGGGTGCCGGCACCTGCCCTGCCTGCCGCGCTGACCCCGAGGCCGACACGGCCCCGGCTGCCACCGTCACCGTCACGCATCATCAACCCCCTACTGCACTGCCCGGCTCTGCCACCGCTCAGCACGTAGACGGCACCAAGCACAAGAAACGTCACGCCAGTCAGGCCTCGGTGCACACGCACTACACAGGCCCGCCTGCCCACCAGCTCCACGTGCCCGGGCACGCCGGCGGCTCACGCCGACGCCGCCGGCGCCGCCCCGCACGAAAGGAGCGCACATCAGACACCTCGTCGTTGTCCTCGGACTCATCCAGCGACGACGACGACAGCATACCCTCCCCCAGGCACCTCACATCCCGCCTTGTGGACGACCAGTACCTGGGCGAGGTCCTCGGCCGCCAATACCCCTCCATGGGCCAGCCGAGAGGTAACTATCACTCACGTGTTATTAAGTCATTTATGCCCCCAGATATGCGTAAAAGGTTAAAACGTGATAAGAGAGACATCCAGTTCCCCGAGTATTCATGTGCATTTACCCGCATGGCGCTCCCGCATGCCCCCAGAGATAGCACCGTGTCCCACATGATTACCCACTTGTCACAGGTGGCGGAGGACACCTCAGCACGTGGGTTCTCCGGCCCCCTCACATGGTCTCAAACCTGTATAGATTATGTCACGGAGGGCCCTACCACGTGGAAGCACGCTGCATTCATGCAGCAGGAGCGCACACGGCTCAGCTGGCTCCACACACCAGACCCCGACACGGCCCAGCGCCTCCCCTGCCCCGCATACAACCAGGAGAGGTGCACACACCGTGACGCCCACGCAAACGGCCCCGTCACCATGGCCCATTGCTGTGGCGTATGTTATTACCTGTTTCAGCGTGAGCACTTTCACCCAGCTAAAACCTGCTCTAAAGCTAAACAGATCATGGGTCAACCCGACCCAAGGCGCTCTCATTACAACAAGCAGGGTGACGGAAAGGCGAACAGCACCAAGTCTACCCCGCCCCCTCCAAAAAACTAGACGGCCGGCCGCCCCACCAAGCTGGTACGGCCGCCAGCACCCCACCGGGGAACCCCCATGACGTCGCGGGCTTCCCCGCCGCTGCCTGTGTTGATAAACAAAGCGCACGTGCTCACATCGCACACCGCGACCCGGCTCGTGCCGTGACCTCTGGGGTCACTCGCCGAGCCCTCCCACATAGCAGCGGCACTACAACAATGATTATTTCCCACCCGTCCCCGAGCTGCCACGGCTTGGACACGGCTGCCGATTTAAATAATCATATGTTCCCTATACAGCAAGACATGGGTGGTGTACACCACCCTGACGGCGGGCGGGACCCGGCCCCGGCTGCATCACAGCCCGGCACCACGGGCCCCGATCGCCGTCAACAACAGGGCTCATCGGCCCCTCATCCCTCCACCGCCCACTCCGGCGGCACCCTGGAGCACTGCCCATCTGATGTCTGCACTAGCACACACCATGGAGCACACAGCACTGTAGCACCCACCAGTGCACGCGTTCGGCCCCGGTTGGCCGCCCCCCCAGCCGCCTCCAGTGTCACCGCCCTGGAGATGGTGTCAACAGCCAACGGCCACACTCCGCCCGCGCCTCACACCATGGAGGAGCGACCGGAAGTGGCCCTGCTTCCCACATTTATACGTGACATGGACTACCCACACCAGACGCCTCCGGCCATAGATGGGGAGGCGGACCCTGTCACACATGTGGAGCACCCCCTGGAGGAGACACATCCTGCCTCCACTCCAGGCGGACAAAACATGAACTTTGACAACTACCGTAACTGGCCGTACCCTGACTACACCACGCCCCCTGCCATGGCGCAGCTGTATGACACGGTACGGACACATGGTGTCCCCAACTGGCGCGGGGCCAAGCGCCCACTGGCCACCACCCTCAACATCCCCCGGTGGCACCAGGAGGCCACTGGGCATCCGGATGACACGGATGTGCTCAATGGCATCCGCTATGGCTTCCCCATCCAGTACACAGGAGGACCCCGGTATGATCACATGCGCATTAACAATCATCCCTCAGCCACCCACCACCCCACGCATATACAGGCCTACCTGCAGGAGGAGACACAGCTCCACGCCCTGGAGGGCCCCTTTAAGAGGCCGCCCTTCACCCCCTGGTTCAGCTGTTCCCCATTAATGACACGGGAGAAGTCAAACTCCTCCAGTAGGCGCATCATCGTGGACTTGTCGTACCCCGACGGTGGAGTTAATGCACATATCCATAAGAACTGGTTTAACGGAAAACAAGTCCGCCACACCCTCCCAACTGTCTCCGACGCCCTCAGCATTATTGTGGGCATGGGCCGGAAGGGCGTGGTCGCGGGCGTACTCGACCTCAGTCGAGCTTACCGCCATTTCCCTATATGTGCATTAGACTACCCTCTAATGGTCATAGGCCATGAGAACAATTACTACGTCGACACAGCACTGCCTTTTGGTGCCATCATGAGTTCATACGTCATGCAGAAGTGCGCGGAATTTATAGTCCGCGCCCTCGCCACCAGGGGAATTGTATCGCTCATGTACCTGGACGACTTGTTTATCGTCACAGACAACGCAGCCACTGCGCATGCGCAGTACGCGGAAGCGGAACATCTCATGGCATCACTAGGCCTAGTCGTCGCTAGCAAAAAATGTCAATTCCCCGCCACATCCACCACATGGCTGGGGATACACATAGACATAGACAGAAACATGATCTCTATTCCGCCCGCCAAGCTGCTTGAAATACAACTTAGTTTGGCATTTACCGCTAGACAAAATAAAATCACCATCAAGCAGCTCCAGCAGGCAGTGGGGAGGATTGCACACCTCGCAAAGGCCCTGGTCCCGGCAAAGCTCTTCATGCGCCGCCTCCTCACCGCCCTCCGCGAGGCAAAGACTGACGTCATCACCGTCACCCCACCTATGCTCGCCGACTTTGCATGGTTTGCAAAGTTCATGAAGACATACAACGGCAAGAACATCATCCCGACCGGGAAGATCGTGCGATCCATATGGGCCGACTCATGCATGAAGGGCGGGGGTGCTAGTGATGGTGGCCGCTGCTACGAGCATGAGTACTCCGCAGCCCTGGCCGATCCCCACGACATTCACCACCTAGAAGCCATAAACTGTGTGGCCGCCGCCCGCCGGTTTGTATGTGAAGCCGACGCGGGAGGAATCATTAAGATCCACTGTGACAACATGGCTAGTGTGGAGGCCTTCACTGGAGGCAAGCCAAGGGACATGGTGCTGGCGGCATGCGCGCGCGCCATGTGGTATTTGGCCGCCAAGAAGCAGGTCTCATTTAGATACATTCATGTCCCCGGGGTGCAGATGGAGGTACCTGACGCCCTCTCCAGGGCCTGCCTCTCTGCCACCCACGCAGCTAAGTCTAAAGCCATTATGGCCCGACACAATCTATACCCCATCCGTATTCATGAAAACCTGTTTGATGTCTACTCCTTCATGTAGGTAAGCTGGCACGTCGGCTCGCCAGGTCGGCCCAGAAGCGTCAGCAATCCACCCACAGGCCCGGCACTAATGCCAACCGCGCCAGCGTCATCAGACTATACCTGGCATTCTGCATCTTCGTCGCCATAGACTATGCTGCACCCGCAGCACATCACGTGTGCTGGCACCTGGAGTACCTGGCACTCAACTCACGCGTCACCGCAACGATCGTCAATCACCTAGGACACCTCCGCACCTACTTCCGGCTGGCAGGGCTGGACTCATCCCCGCTCCACTCCCAGCTGGTTGTTAATGCGGTCCAAGGACTAAAGCTGACCATACGCCATGTGCCAAAGGTCAAGCTCCCTGCGTCGCCGGAAGTGGTCAAGAAATGCCTCAAGCATCTACGTAGGCTGACTCAACCTTACCACATCCGGGCGGCCATCCTTCTCATGTTCAATGGCTTCCTCCGACAGAGCCAATTCGCCCCCAAGACACTGGGCGGATTTGACCACACCCGTCAACTCACCCGTCAGGACGTGGTCCTGACTCAGGACGCTGTCCACATCCATCTGAAATGGACTAAATCCATGCAAACCTCCAAGACCGCGTCCATCATAGTGGTCAAAAGGATCCCTAACTCTAAACTGTGCCCATTCACCGCTGTCCAGCGCCTATACCGGCACTACCCCACTACACATGAACATCAGCCCTTTGTGGCATTCACAAGTGGTCAAGCATTCACCACTTCATACATCGCCACTCAGTGGTCCACACTCCTCATTGCATCAGGTGTGGACCCAAGGGCAATCAGCCTGCACTCCCTACGCAAAGGAGGTGCTCACTGGGCATACCACAATGGCGCTAGCCTACAAGACATAAAATACCACGGCACGTGGTCTTCAGACGCGGTGGCAACATACATCAAGTCCCAGACCAATGACAATACCTCGGTACACCGTGCACTGGCCAAACTGTAGCAATACAAACTCCTACATTCCTACCTTGGGTTATTTACATATATATTTTAATCACTACCACATTTTACCCACTGTGTTTTACATGTATATCATAACATTTACCATGTCATTCTTAACTTATTATTGTACATCATCAAACCAATAATAATAATATTACTCCAATAATAAATATTAAACTTAATTCCGTGTGAAGTTGTTATTAATGGGTCTGTGATTGCAGCTCGTCTGTAATTACTAGTCATTAATATACACACACCGGGCCGCCTGCCACGCGCGCGCATGCGCGGGGTAGGTTTCCTAGTCGCACGACCACCTCTCAATCATCCATTCACTCCACACATTTCCTTCACATCGGATGTATAAAACTTCCACCCACCCACCCTATATCATATATTTAGTACTATTCGTACGAGGTTATTTACATATATATTTTAATCACTACCACATTTTACCCACTGTGTTTTACATGTATATCATAACATTTACCATGTCATTCTTAACTTATTATTGTACATCATCAAACCAATAATAATAATATTACTCCAATAATAAATATTAAACTTAATTCCGTGTGAAGTTGTTATTAATGCTAACACTAAGACAAAGGGCCTTTAGCAGATAATGCCTTGCATGACAACAGGAACTCCTTGCATATCGTCAACATACCTTACATTTCCACTACTAAATGCACAGTTTTTCCCACTTGAATCATACTGTGGGTTTGAGCGTAAATGTACTTGGTTGAATGCTCGGTCATCCCATACTGTGGCTCCAGAGGGGTCAAAAGCGACCTGGCGACCTGGGCTGTTTTCCAGGCGACCTGGCGACCTGGTGCACTAATTTAAGCGACCTGGCGACTTTAGGACAAATATGGCTATAGTAAAAATAGTCCAAAAAAGGGACTTTCCGACTTTAGGCCCTTAATTTCGGCGACTTTCCGACCTGAGGGGGGTACCCCTCTGCACCCCCCATACTAGGATGGTAGGCGACCTTTGCCGGGTGGTGTGTGCATTTAACACGTATAAGGACACATTATGTAATACGGTGAAAAGAAAATACCCTGGCTTAATGCTGGCATCTGCTTGCGCCTTCAAAGCGAACCATGATACTCTCACGGGCACTTGATATAATAAGTACCGAGGGCACAGTTGCAAAGAACTAGCAGTTACGTAATTCAATGCTCTACTGTACAAAGGGGATTATCATAGTGAACACGGACCCGTGAGATTCTAACTCAACTCGCGGTAGTGTGCAATGTAAGCTTGATATATAAACAGGCTCGTAGCCAACACTTGAGCTGTGACAGGGCGATGTGTGAGAGTGGTCTTACAAATAGACGTGCGACATTTGAGTTTTGCTCTTTTTCTTTAGTTGTGTACACTTTATTGGCACATAACAATCTTCATTAATGCTTGGGGCCAACGTGCTTGCACAATGAGAATGGGGAATGGGAAAAGGCACGAATTTCCATGCGTATTAATATATAATTCCTATAATTTTGGGCAGAAGAAGTGGTTTTTATCAATTATAAGCATCGTGGTGAACATAAGGAGAAGGAAAATATCAAGTCAATGGCAGGAACTTATAAAAGGACACAAGAGCCAATCGCTGTAAGATATGTATTGGCTCTGATGTCCCTTTATAAGTTGCTGCATTTACTACTGGTACACGTCTACTACTCACAGTATTAAAGGCGCAGATCTCGGTACCCCTCTAGCGACACTTCCATTGAAGTCGGGACAGGTACTCAGTCCTTATATATAGGGGCGCTGGGGGGCTTAAACCAAAATCGGCTTCACTAACGACATTCTGAGGTAGAGGTCGACTGGGGAATCCTTCTCTGAGGGGTCCAAATCTGTATGGCCGAGGCGTCACTCTCCCCACACATGATTGTTCTACACCCAACCCAAATTATTTCCACACAGAGGTACATACGGCTCAGATGTCGGGTGTTATGCCTCTTGATACAGAATACCCACTAGGCTGTTGTGCGAGTAAGCAACTGTAAAGATAAATATTGATATATACAGTCTAGACGTAATACCTACTTACAGACACAAGAGCCAATCGCTGTAAGATATGTATTGGCTCTGATGTCCCTTTATAAGTTGCTGCATTTACTACTGGTTTACGTCTACTACTCACAGTATTAAAGGCGCAGATCTCGGTACCCCTCTAGCGACACTTCCAGTGAAGTCGGGACAGGTACTCAGTCCTTATATATAGGGGCGCTGGGGGGCTTAAACCAAAATCGGCTTCACTTACGACATTCTGAGGTAGAGGTCGACTGGGGAATCCTTCTCTGAGGGGTCCAAATCTGTATGTCCGAGGCGTCACTCTCCCCACACATGATTGTTCTACACCCAACCCAAATTATTTCCACACAGAGGTACATACGGCTCAGATGTCGGGTGTTATGCCTCTTGATACAGAATACCCACTAGGCTGTTGTGCGAGTAAGCAACTGTAAAGATAAATATTGATATATACAGTCTACTGTGTACTATGGGTTTGGTATGGTACAGTAATATATTCCAATAGATTAGGAAGTATTTGAAAACGAACGATTGGTCTTAAATTTAACGTTGCTAAAACTAATGAAATTAAACAACTGAACATGATGAACAAAGTGAAGGAGATATCGAATGGGATAATGGGCCTGCTAGTTTGTACACTTACGCATGGTGTCTATTACGAAGTATAATATAATTATTGATTTTCACAAGACTTTTAAAGTTAATTAACTGCCTAGACAGGTGGGATGATCCTTTGCCTTGTGAGACCAGGCAATAACGTGCCAAATTAGCACTGGTGAATTACCGCAGAGGCTTTGCCATCAGACATTTTAATCTTTCTCTGTGCATTGCGTCATCTTCTATGGAAATAAAACTCTCCCCCTCCCTTCAATTACCAGTTGCATTTGTATGTAGGGAGCTGTTAAGTCCATGTCAAAGGGTCTGCCTCAATAGGCAACAATGTTGATATTATCCCCTGGGGATTTACTCATGGGCAAACTTTACTGAGCTCTCTCCCTGTAAAAAGGTCATAATTGAGGCACTTTTTCTATGAACAATGTCTCTATAATAATGCCCAACATGCTTCCCAATCAAGAAATGCGACTTCAGTAGCACGTCGGGCGGGGTTAAAATCAAATTTCAACAATTCAATCTATATTGAGATAATGGCAGTTACATGCTCAGCAGTGCTCAATTAAATACTATAGATTTAATGCTGTATAAAGCAGAGGTGGGATTATGCATTCAATTGGTAGCATTGTACCATTTTTAAACGAACTGCAATGTTTATTTGGAGATGCGTGGAAATAACGATTTCGGGTTTACTACGCAGCCGTTTCATGGTCGTTGGTTGGTTCATTAAACTAAGTGTGAGGTGCCTTAAGTACCACACTCTCTGTTCAAGTACCCAAGCAGCCCTACTCACTTCTTTTATAAGGCAGTGTACATGGTTTCCATTACCTAGGGAAGCTTGATGCACCTTCATGAGCCATGATGTCGGCATGAATGAAGCCTTGGTGAGCAGTCACTCGCCAGGGCTACATGCATGTATCATGATGACAAAGGGCACTAAAACACTGTGCTTCCTTGAGATTTTTAACTATGTATTTAGGAAATGGCAGATATAAAATAACATTTTAAACTCACTCATTGCATGGCTTTGGCATCCCTCAGCTATTCCTTATGGCCACCATCCACTGGGCTCTTATTGTATGGGCTTAACTGCTTATACGGCCGAAGTTCCCGTGGACGGTGGCCATGACACTATCTTATGTTCGTATTCTCATAAAATGTAGTACGTCGTGATGAACAGTAACGCCATTAAGTGTGCTTGTAAGTGTGCACACAGGGCCCTCTGGCGGAGCATCTGTTCTACCCGTGATGTACTGGGTACAGTTTAGGTTAGCGGGTGTAGGAGGAAAGCGACCCAGAAAGAGCTACTCATTCAAACAGCTCCTCCCAAAGTACAATAATTTATACATAACTTTAATCGCTCTTCCCTAATGTATTATATATATAGGAATTAGATGGCAAGTTAGGGTTAACATTGCCCAGTGGAATGCTCCGGGGTGAATCTGTTTCCTTCCTAACACCTAGCCCAGACTGGTCGTGGGTTACCTCTACTGGGAGTAGCTCCTGGCGTAGCTCCTACCTTGACCCAGATATTTATGACCTCCATGAACGCGGTGGAAACGAGGTGACCCTCTTTCTTTACTTCTTTCTGCCAGGTGCATGTAGGTTGGTTATACCTCCGTGTTTACGATTTCAGATTTAAAGAGGTAGCCTTTTTTCAGATGGAGTTTTAACCCACAGTGGTACTTGGCATGAGTCCTGTTTGTCTCTACGTCTACATATCATGGGAGATTTTATTAGCTGTCCTAAGACTGTGGGCATCATTAGGGCCATGAATTCTCCACGATAGCTGAAGCCTAGAATTTCATATAGAAAGGAAAAAGGGTAATTTTAGCGATCACACACAATGAGTGTGAATGAATGGGGAATGGTTATAGACTCCGAGGTTGTTTAAATGAAATTGAGTGGCTTCAGCAGTGGCTTCAGCAGTGGCTTCAGCAGTGGCTTCAGCCTTTGGGAGCAGCCTATTGATTGCCACATGAAGAAACTTGAATCCTCAATAATTGTACATGTAGACTGATAGTGAGGGTTGGTGTTTTAGAAGGAGAGGGATAGAGGCACCTTGTTTTGCCCATCTAGTAAGCTAGACGGTGTAGGGAGGAGGCCGGTGCTCTACTGTTACCGGCGAGTACAGGCTGAAGCCATAGTGTGGTGGTGGGCTTCCCCCTACTCCTCCTGTCCCTCCACAGTACCTCCTGCACCCCTCACCTTCTTCCTCCAGCCCCCTCCTCAAGCCTACCCTTTAAAGGCGGCCGCTGGGCCCCGGCTGGCGGTCGTGTTATTTAGGCGCTCGCCGGTACCTCCTCAAAACTATGACGTCACGGCATGCGGACGTCATCGCGGGCATCCCGCCAGGCGTCAGGGCGATCGCTACCACCTGGCGGCCGGAGTGAAACTAAGAGAGCTCTTCAGAAATTACCTTGGGGAAGAGGTGCGGGGTTTGGGTGGAGATTGGGGAGGGGGAGAGTTTCTTGATAGGCCTGTTTCGATTCTCTTTTGACAGCTTGCCAATCACATGACTGTGTGCACAAAAAACGCAACTCTTGGTTGAAGGCTGTTTACCAACTTTTGTTGACTCGAACTGTGGAAAAAAACAGTAGACACCTCTGATAGAACCTGTATGCAATACTAGTATGGTTTGTTTTATGAATATGACAGATTTAAAGGCAATTGGGTCTAAACACATTACACTTCTAAATTGTCTTAGGAAGAAATCGGCAGTATATCGGGAAAAGAGACCCGATTGATAATTGATTATTTCTGAGCACATGGTTCTTTAATTATTAATTTAGAAAGATTAAATGAGAAGTAATAAGCTTCCATATGGCTTACTTATTAACCTTGCATCTATAGATGTTCCTATGTGAAGGTGAGAAAATTGATAATGAACCATAGGTATACTCCATGATGGGTATCATGTACAGCTGACTTCTCAACACTATGTAGCCTAGCACTGTGTATACACCTAGAAGTTACCTCGCCCAGACGTTAAAAAATCCCACTCAAGATGCAGCCCTTAGACTATTTACAAACAGGAGGTGCATGGAAGTGTCATACAAGGAATCCCCTTAGTTGGGAGACTCCTTTAATATGTATGAACTGAGTAAGTCTTGAGGTCTTGTAGTATAGTTGGTATTTATTACAAGTTGACAGCAACAGTACAGTAAGTACAATGTAGGTTCCACTCAGTTACACCTATCCACACAATAGTATAGGACTAGTAAGTATGCCCTAGAGTCAAGGGGTCCTGCACACTGTCTGATAGTTGGGCATAGTAGGGCATAGCCTATAGCCTTGTTCTCAGTCAGTGGAGGGAGCTCCTTGCTCAGTGCTGTCCTTGGGTGAAGTGATGATGGTAGCTGGGAGGCTGGGGTTTATAAGGGGCCCAGCCCTCAGCTTGGTCTAGACAATGTTAGAGGGCTTGTAACTGTCAGGGAGACAGTCACACAATACCCCTCCATAGTCTGAATACCCCTGTTAGTGTACATCAAGGGAGGTGACCCTTATGTTGGTCTGTGGGAACAATGGTCCCCCTAGCTAACAGTGGGAAACAATGTGCGGGATGAGCGTCGCCTGGCGGCGAGGGGAGTGCCGACTGGAGCGCCGTCTATGCGGGCCGGCGCGCGCCTGCGTGGGCCGGCGGCGGGAGTAGCGTCTCCCGCCGTCAGGCTTGAACACGCGGGCGCCCGCAGCGCCGGGCTCGCCGGTCATACCTGACAGGTGCCTCCCCCTCGGGAAAAAGGACAACTCTCCGTCAGTTGTCATTCCATCTAAAAATTTGGGGTGAATTTTGGAATTTTGTCCACAATTTTTGGTGGCAAATAGAATTTACCTTTTTTTTTTTTTTTTTTTTTTTTGTTTGTTTTTGATTTTTTTTTTTTTGTAGTGAAGTACACTTTTTTTTTGTAATATAGATGATGTGAGAGTATGTAAATACCAAAGGTCTGGGGAGAATTTTGGTTTTGTGCTTGGCTAGTCATCTACATTATATACAGTGTAATCTTAACTATAAGGTATGTAAACCTTCTTTGTACCAACTTGGTACTTTCTTAATCACATAGTTATACAGTGTAGTAATAAATTGTGTCTTTATCTGACACTTTTCAACTCATAGTTTGAATTATATACACAGTATGGTACATCTTTGTCTTAATTCTAAAACATGATGAAAAATGTGTTATCATGTAATAGGCTGTCTTTGGTGAATAGGTGCTTTGTGGAACTGAGTGGATTTTGATATATCAATGTTCACATGTGAATACAAATATACAGGGTATAATGCAAATTATGCAAAATCTTATGATAATCTTTTACAAACTTTTTTGTTTGATACCAAAAAAACCAAGGCCACTTTTATATAAAAGTAGGCCAACCGGCTTTAAGTTTGTTTTCTTATTTCTAGATAGCGCTTTATCTACGGATTTGCGTGATATAGCAATCAGTAATGTACATTTTATGCATAGTTATGTGCTTGTCCGGTGGCGGATAAGTGTTCATCATTGTGTCATCTGACATTTTGCATTCCTTAAGTTTGTAAGTTTGTATGTACAAATACAGTCCTTTTTATGAAGATATTTTGTCCTTATCCGGTGGAGGGTAAGTGTTCATAATGTCATAAAAAAATGACTCGGTATCTTGTTTCTGCAATGATAGTTGAATCTTACAAGATTCTTGGTGTTGGCAATTTGCAACTTGTGGATCTACACTTTGATCAGAAATGTCTTTGCAGTGGGCCGCTGCTGTGAGATTTAAGTCTTTTGTGTAGTATCCTAGGGTTAGTCAGCGGACTATCTCCCTTTTTTGCTTCATGTTTTTCTGTAAATAGTCTTACATAATACAAAGGTATACAGTGAAAAATACAGTGCAAATACAGTGTTATATACAAACATGTTTGATTGGCAATTTAGCTTGTAATAATACAATTTTATACATATATATGCATGTTTGAGCAAGTTTGACATGGTTAAGAGTACGCAATTGTTTTTGTAAAACTTCAGTTTTTCAAAATTGGCTGTTTCATTTTGGGATACCTTAAAATTGATTCCCTGATACTACTGACACACACTGAGACCTTGCTTTGACCTTGGGATTGTGAGAGTTTGAAAATTTTGCACCTTGAGCAGATTTTTGAGTGGCACCTTGAGGCTATTTTGTCATGCGGCGCAAGATGCGTCGTGTGCCGCGGTGACACCGGTGGTTGACACCTTTTGGTGAGCAGATCATGTGCCTTCTCATGGACTTGTCACCTGAAGTGAGGGGATCACTTCAGAGGGTGAACAGTGTCATTTGGGGGTGGGGAGGGGTTATAAAAGGCTGTGTAGACCACAGTAGGATCACTTATTCCTTGAGTACCCTTGAGATAACACAGTATGGCGCATATGGCAATTTTGGAGGACGAGTTGGAGGCTGTACCTGAGGTACTTGCATATCTCCCTGAGGCTTGGCTGCAGGGTAACATGCAGGCCTTAGACCTGTGGTTGGGTGATCAAAATACCTTGGAGGGGCTGACTCCTGGTACTCCTTTTAGGAGTATTTTGAGTCGGTATGACTCAGTAAGGACGCGGTGGTTGTATAAAGTCCGGCGCGACATTGCCAGTTTTGGTGATGTTTTGGTGTGCCGTCATCACGGCTGGTACTTCCTTGGTGCTGGCGGGATTTCCCTGCGCAGGGTGGCATCTATAAATGTCAAAATAAACGGTCCTTTTCAGGGCCAACCAACTTTTCACAAAAGTTTTGGTCAATCTCAATCCTGTATAATTGTGCTTATTCTTCCCCATGTACTTTCTCACTAGTTACAGCTGTAGGTGGTTGGGTGAGTATGGTGAGTACATTTTTGAATGTATTGGTGCTCTCTCTTTGGTCGTCAATTATGATGTTTTCCAGCTTTGACTCATGGGTATCCATGGTAACTGGCTGTGGTGAAATGTCATTTTGTAGTAGCATAGCGGAATCTAGATTAGGTTCCCTGAGCGCTGGTATTATGCTGAACCTGGCACGCCATGGTAGGTTGATAGTTTTTGGCAGTAAATATGCGGTCTCTCCTTTCTTTGTAGTAATTACTACTGGTCCATTCCATTCAAATACTAGTCTTGGGAGAGGGTACATTTTGATAATCATATCTCTGTATGTTGGGGCTGAAGCTTTTATAATTGCATCAAACTCATGTGGCACTGGACGCAGGGGGAAGGAGAAGTTGGTGTCTCCCTTGTAGACTTTTAGTACTACTGTGGGATTTGTCCTCTTTGTGACTTTTCCCTTTCCACAGTGCTTGGTTGCCATACTCTTTAGGTATTTGGTCAGCCTGTAGACTGAGTAAATGGTGAGTGTGAATAGTATGGCTATGATAAGAGTATGGGTCTCATGGATAGTTAGAATAGGGGTGGGGCCCTGTTCTATGGGTGCCGTGGTGGTCTCCTTCTGGTATAGAGTTTCGAAGGCTTTCTCCATAGGCTTCTCTGTGACAAATCTATATGCTTTTGCAGTTGGCATATAAGCTAGTAGTGTGGATCCTCTGTGCATTTTGAATAGGGTGTAGGTGGCCAAAATTGTAGCTATAACCGAAAGTATCATTGGTATGATAGATGTTGCTGGATGCCGTGCAAATTTGTATAGATAGGACTCTATTAGTCTATTTTCCAGTGGCTTAGCCAGGCTGGAGGCATCATCTAGCAGGGTTTTTGCGAATGGGTTTAGGTCTAGTAATGTTAATTCATCAATATTACTTGATTTCCTTAACATATCCAGTGTCCTGGATAGGTTGACCTTAGGAAAGGGTGGCAGATTTGCCTTGGAGTCTGGTCCAATTTCTTTGATTTCATTTAGAGCCGCGAGAAAAGGTAGGTTTATGGTCTCCAAAGCATAGTGAAATGAAATTGTAGTGTTGCATGGCAACCTAGAATTTGGTAGTGAATAGTGATCTATATTCACTGTACATAGGCATGGTACACCTATGATTGAGTGTGATGGTGCTTTGTGAGTAGTAGCTGGTTTCCTGTGACACGTAACTGTGTAGGTGGGAGAATTTGTGGTCACAAGATATTCATCTTGTGAAATGGCTACAGCGTGTGAGATAGGTCTCTTCAAGGGTGAGATAGTAAATTGGAACATTTCCTTGACTTGCTGAGCTTGGTTCAAATAAATTGCTACTGTGCATGTAGGTACATGTCTATGGATTCTCGGGCTAGTTTCGGTACAAATTTTGATCTTAGTTCCTGGACAGGTTAGCATATCTGCATTTGTTAGTTCAATAAATAGTGAACCATCTTCAGAGATAGCCAAGAATTTGACATCAGTAATTAATTGGGTTACTCCCTTTGTAGGCGTCTCCTTGGTGTTGATTGGTACTGGTGTGGTTACCAGTTGAAATACTCTGAAGGTGGAGACGGTGGATGCTACAATGATATCCAGGTGGATGTATATGTGCCGTTCCGAATAGGTGTAGGATATCATTCTTTGGGAATAATAGTAGTCAAGGTCAGTTATGGCGACCTTTGATCCTGGTGAGTGTATTCTGAGTGTCATGTCCAGATCATTCAGATGCTCCGTTAGTTCAGCTGGTGGTACTATGTCAGCAGTCATAATGCCTGCTTATAGCATCCTGAGTGCTGATGTGGTGCGCTGCAATGCTTGCAGATAGTTCATTCTTGCTACAATAATGGTGAGTGCATCAGTTAAAATTTGGATCTTCCTTCTTTGTGTGTTTGTGATTTGCATAAGTGTTCAGAGATGTGGTCATATTTTGAGCCCATAAATTCATATTTTGGCCTAGAGTGTTCATGGTTTGGTCTAGCATGCTTTTATCCTTAACATATGCCTTGACAAATTTGTCTTGGCGTTGTGTGACCTTATCAATTAATATAGCTGCTTCTTTGTCTTGCTTGGAAAAAGCTTCTAGAATGCCGTCTATGTTCTTTATCTGGTCCATGACCTCTTTGACGTCCTCTAGTGTGGCAAGACCTATTGCTCCTCTGAAGAGTGGGGCTAGGAACCCAAGTGGTGCTCTTCTGTACCTTCCTTGACTGTTAATTGGATTTGATAGGAACAAATGGATGGATGCTAAGGTAGAGTTAATTTCCTTGTCTGTTATGTCTATTAACAGATCTAGTTCTCTTGCTTGCTGTAGTATCTGACTGGTAGAACTGTCGTCATGCAAGGTAGGAAATGTAAGCGCCATAACCTGGTCCAATATTTTGGTTTCGGTCTCTGGTGGAGCAGGTATATGGTATGGTATTGCCAATATCATGGTTGTGGTATCGTGCCCATTGACCAATGGTTCAGGTAATGGCTCATATATGGCTCCAACGTTCTGTCTAACGGTGGGCACATATGTGATGGCTTGAGAAGTGGCCGTCATCACTAGTAGTAGGATTGGCTTTAGCATGCCTAAAATATAAAATATATTCTATGTCTTAATAAGACTTCTACTAGTGTTTTTGCAATATACTTAGGTTTAAATTGGTTTGCTGATTTTGTGAGCTATCCTTTTTGCTTATGTGAAGTATCCACTTGGCACTGCCTCTGTGTACATAGTTTTGAGAGCAGAAATCCTGGTTGGTCCCAATAGTAGTATAATAATCAATGTAGTGTTTGAACTGTACCTTTTTCCATGATCAAGCTAGTGTTGGCTTAATGTCCAATCTGTGCTAGAGTCCTTTCCCAAGATTGTAGTAACTGGGTATAATATTGTAGAGTGGGTGTGGTCTGCTTTCTGACAGAGTCCCTCCTGCTATAGGAGAACTGGTATGGCTAGGACCAGCTGGTGTGTACCTGACTGCTGCAGGAGTAGAACTGGTGAATTGGCTATGGAGTCAGGGCCTCTTATGTAGCCCACCCTACCCTCATCCATTGAGGGCATGGCTTTGTTTCCCTGATGGCTTGTACAGGCCATCAGTGTCAGCTTGTCTGACTGGGTAATTATGTCTGGGGTAATTAGTGTGGACCACCTGCATCTGTGGGGGTTTGATTTCCCTGGCAGGTGTGTGGGTCCTTTGAAGGGTAAGGGTGTGTCTAGACAGTAGTCTCTTGGCATAGCACGCTCTGTTTCATGTACTTTACAGGATTTAGGTTCAAACATTTTCATTGTTGCATTCTTTCAAGGATGCTAGCCTTTGATGCAAAAAGATGATAATTGTGGTTTCTTCAAGCTTGGGTTGCTAATCCCTTTAGGTAGTCTCTTTTGGCTTTTGTGTGTAGCCTTTTGGGTTTCAGACTACAACCCTGTAGTAATCTGTCCTTTGATTCTACTTTGTGTGCACATTGTTTTTGTAACCTATATAGTGTATATTGTCTTTTCTGTCCTTTGTGTGGGTTCATATCCTATGCTGATATGGAATCCCTACTTATCATTCATGATTTGGACAGTTGTTGGAAAATTAATTTCCTTCATATGGAGTGTGTATACTTATTTGACTCTTATTCATAGTCTGTGGGTATAGATATTCCATATGATCATGTCAATATATAAAAGTAATTTACTTAGATATTCTCCCTTGCCTGGAGTTTCTTTTCACCTTGTGGTGGGCTGGTCTGGGTACTATTTGGTTTAGACCAACTGACTCTTTGGTGAGTGTGATTTGGGATTTATCCCTTGTTATCCTGTGGATAAACTTTGAGGTGTGGGGAATGAGTCTGTGTGCAAACTCATTTTTCCTCAGTGTTGTGACCTTTTTTGAGCCTATCAATATGTACTGGTCTGGGGACTAGTAGGTTATTTGATAGGTTCTTCAACCTTGCGCTGGTTGGGGTTGGTCTTTCTGCAACAACATATGGTCCCATGAATAGGGGTTGAAGCTTCTTTGAATCTGTGGTCGACAGAATTCTGGGAATGTTGATATATACAATATCTAGTGGAAGTATGGCTTGTGGTGTAAGCTTTTTGTCATATCTTGACTTCCTTCCTTGTTGTAGCTTTTTGACTCTGTCTATTGCCTTTCTTCTAGACTCATCTTGAGACAGTATCATTCCAGATACATGCTCAGCTACTGTTTTGATTTCTTCCTCTATGTTTAGGGCAGTTTCTACAATGGTTTGTGGGTTTCTGCCATGAAGTAGGAAGAATGGTGTGTAACCTGTTGTCTGGGACTCTGTGTTGTTCAATGCAAATGTAATTGATTCTATATACAGGTCCCATGTTTTCTGGTTCTGAGAACAGAAAGTCCTTAATGCTGTTCCTATACTGGCATTGAATCTTTCCACTAATCCATTAGATTGTGGTCTGTATGGACTTGACAGGTCGTGTCTTATCTTCTGTGTGTTCATCAGTTTCTTAAAATTGCTGCCTGTGTAGCAGGTGCCATTGTCAGTTTGAACTGAGGTTGGTACACCTTGCTGACATATGACGTTCTTGTAGAACTCATGTTGTGTGGTTTCTGCTGTGAGATCCTTTGTGGCATATGCTATGACATATCTAGTTGAATAATCTATGCAAACTTGTATGTGTTTGTTTTTCCTGGCTGTTTCTGGGAGTGGTCCCACAGCATCTAAGTTTAGGTGCTTCATGGGAGTTGGCATATAGTCCCTTACAGTCATTGGTGTTTTGTGGGTGTGCACTGCCCTTTTTGCTTTTAGGCAAGTGTCACATGTAGACACATACTGATTGACATCAGCCATCATAGATTTCCAATATACCCTAGGTATGAGAGAAGACATCATTTTTGAAGTACCTACATGACCTGCCATTGGTGAGTCATGAAAGTGTTGCAGTATGTTTTCAACCCAAGTTTTTGGGACTACAACTTGTAGTGGTACTGTGTCTGTTTTTCTCCATGATGTAGGGGATATGTGTACTAGAATGTTGTCTAGGAGTAGGTAGTGCTGAGCATTATTCCTAATCCTTGTTGCTTCAGTGCTTTTTACGGGTAGGTCACCTTTCTCTAGGTAGTCTATAATGGGTATTAGTCCAGAGTCCTTCCTTTGTTCTTCTTTCAACAGTGTGGAGTTGATTGAACTGTCTGGGATTTGGTCTAACATCTGGTCTAATTCCATTATATGCTGTGCCAGCCTTTCTTTGTCTTTCTCTGCCTGGATTGCTTCAGGAGATCTTGGTGCAGGTCTGGTCTTTGTCTGTTTCTTTGGTTGTTCAACTGCTATGTCTGTGGTGGCTGTCTGCTCCTTTGAACTGGCTGCTCCTCTGTTTGTGTTGGTGGAGGCGGCCTTTGTTCCTTTGGGATGGGGGTCAGATTTGCTTTTGTGAGCCTTCTGTGCAGTACCTGCTCTGTCTGAGTGCTTCTGCAAATTGGCTGTGGGTGTGCTGGGTGTTGAAATGGGGGATTTAGTAGGGATAGAGGCTTTGGTTGACACTTTGTTCTTTTTAGCTTTTAGGCCTAATTGCTGAGGGTGGTCATTAGACCTTGTATCCTCTGCAACCGACTGTTTTGCTTTTGAACGTGTGGTGACAACACAAATGTCTCTGTCCTGTTCTTCCTCCATATCCAGCTGTTCTTCTGCAAATCTGACTACCTTGGTGATTGAAGCAATTTTATGCAGTTTTTCTTCCAACTGATTTTCTGATGCACTGTGTGGTGGTTCACGGTTTGTGGCTTTCACCATCTGTGCAATCCTGTTGGTCTCAACCGGGGTGAAACAGTTTTCTGGATACTCTTCACAGTATTCCCTTTCACAGTGACAGAACACATAATGGGTGGTCTCTTTTAAGATACCTCTGATCACTGGTTTTGGTCTGTCAATTGATTTTGGTGGGTCATCTCTGTTGAATGGTATCTTGGTTTGGATTTTAGAGAATTTGGTTCTGGTGGCTGCCCTTTTCCTTCTTGGAGGTGGTGGGGGGTTGGTCATTGGTGGTGCATCTGGATATTCTCTTCTTGACATCACATCTGGAGGAATGTTGTCATCTCCTTTTACATGTTGTATTGTAAATGCAAATTGTTGGATATCCAGTGCCCATCTGGCCCACCTGTGGGTCAAACCTGTGTTTGTGAGGAGTGGTATTAGAGCTGCATGATCTGTGTACAACTGGAAGTGCCTACTTTCTAAGTAGTGCCTAAAATGTAGTATCCCATATACTACACCTAGTAGCTCTCTTTCTGTTGTGTTGTAGTTTCTTTCATGCTTTGATAGTGTTCTACCTGCGAAGGCTACTGGTCTCAGTACTCCTTCACTACTGCGTTGTGATAGAACAGCTCCTAGGCTCACATTTGAAGCATCTGTTGCTAGACTGAATTCTTTGTCATAGTCTGGGTATCTCAATAGTGCATGGGTACAGAGTGCATGTTTCAATGTTTTGAAAGCATTGTCTGCATCCTCATTCCATTTGAAAACCTTTAGGTTTGTCTGTAGGTCGTACAGTGGCCTAGCAATATTGGCATAGTCTTTGATGAACTTTTTGAAGTATTGGCATAGTCCTGTGAATGATCTGACTTGTTTCACAGATTTTGGGGTGGGAAAAGTTTTGACACTTTCCACCTTTTCTGGGGATGGTTGTAAACCATCTGGTGTGACACGCATTCCTAGAAAATCTATCCTATCTGTGAAGTATTCACATTTTGATTTCTTTAGCTTGAGTTTCCCAATTCTCAGGCTTTTGAAGACATCTTCAAGGTCTGAAAAATGTCGTTCTACGTCTGGTGATAGGACTAGAATGTCATCTAAGTATGGTAGGGCACATTTATATTTCAGTTTGTTGAGAATTAGAGTTACTAGATGGCAAAATCCTGCCGGCGCGGTAGCTAAACCCATCGGCATCTTTTGGTAGACATATTTCTTGTCATTTGCTATGAAAGCAGTTTTGTGTTGATCCTCCCTTCTTATGGGAATTTGAAAAAACCCTTGTTGCGCATCTAGTTTACTGAAAACAGTAGGTTTGAGTGACCCTATCATGTCTAGTGTGTCGTCCGCACGTGGCGTTGATAAAGCTTGGTTTATCATATTAGCATTGACGTGGCGTAGGTCTGTGACTAGACGTTGGCCTCCAGATGCTTTCTGTACTAAAAATGATCTGGATGCCCAGGGTCCCTCTGCACATTCTCTGAGGATGCCCTGTCTGACTAGGTCTTCACAGACTTCTCCCATCTTAGCTTGCTTCTCAGGCGTCTGCCTGTATGGTAGGTAGTGACATGGTACTGCATCTGGTTTGATGTGAATTGAATGTGTGTATAGGTGGGTTGTACCTATGTCATTGTCTTTACCTACAAATACATCTTGATACTTGTGGAGTAACTTTTGGAGTCTCTCTTGTCCAATATCTGTTAGTACACATTTGGGTGGCACATTTTCCATTATGTCTGGCATAATGTCATGAGCCTCACTGTGAATTGTGGCCAATTCATCATCAGTGTCATTTCCACGGTTTGTATCTGGATCTGCATATACTGAGGCACAGTCTGACTCTGTGTCACTACAATTCTCTTCAGTGTCTAGCACTTGTAGTGTGGGTTCCTCAGTAGGGATGTCAGTATCTGGTTGATGTAACTCAGAGGGATCTACCTCTGTGAATAGGGCTATTATATCACCCTTCCTCACCTTGTATGGTCGGTGGCTTGTATTGAGCAGTATGATTGGGTGCCTGTTCATTTCTGAGGGTGTTACTACTCCCTTTTGAACTAGGTATGGAACTCTGTTGTTCCTCTGCAAATTGTCTAATGTGCCTACACATCCTTCTAAACATTTGAGGGATGTGACTTGTCCTAGAACTGCTAGTTCTGTGAAAGGAAGGATTGTAGCCTCCCTAACAGCTCGGACTGGCTTGACTTGTAGCTCTGGGTCTACATTGAATTCGATCTGTGATCGTGTTGCTTTTAAGAAATCTGTGCCTAGGACAACTGGCTTTGTGAGATTTGGAATAATTGAGAATGGGAATTCGAATCTGGTACCATGAATTTTGAATTTCAATACTGCTGCTTGTCTTACATGGCATATGGATCCGTCTGCTAAGTGTACATTGAACTTTCTCTTTTTGATTTCTACATCTCGAGATTTCTGAATTTCCCTAAGAAAAGTATCCCTGACACAGGTGATAGTGGCACCGGTGTCAACTAAACAAGGTATTTCAGTGTGTTCGTAGAATCTTGCATTTAAACAGCCATTTTTAAGAAGTTCAACAGAAATTTTGGTACTCTCACCCATTTCCTTTTGCGATGCATCTTGTTGAGGTGTGATATGGATCACTGATGGTCGGCTTGATTTCCCAGTGTGTACCTGGGGGATTGTCTCTGCTATACTAGCAATTGTCTTTGGTTGTCCTAGGGGTTGTTGATCTTGGATCTTGATGGGGGGTTGGAGAGGCTCACAACGCACTGGCCCAGCGGCGCTGTGGGTCTCTAGTTTCCCGAGTTTGAAGATCCTAGTAGCTGCTTGATCTGTTGAAGCACGTCAGGCTGGATAGCTTGAGGTGGCTGTTGCGGCTGCTGTTGGAGGATGTAGCCTTGGATGTTGGATCTGTAGCCATTGTAGCTGTCTCGACCTCTGCTGTTGTCCCGACTGCGGTTGTAGTCATGCTGTCTGTCACGACTATTTCTGTAGTCACGACGGTTTTGATCACGACCTCTGTTGTAGTCACGATCTCTGCTTTGGTCACGACGGTGGTAATGACGGTCTCTGCTGTTATCACAGCGATTGTAGTCGCGATTTCTGCTACTATCACGGTGTCTGCTGTTGTCACGACTTCTGCTGTTATCTCTACGGCTGGTGTCCTGACTGTTGCTTTGGTGATCTCGGCTGTTATTTTGGCTGTATCCTCCTCTGCCTCTTTTGAAGTTTGGATCAAAGTTTTTACCTTGGTAGCCTCCTCTGTTATTACCAGAGTGTCTTTGTTGGCTGTTGTTAGGTTTACCTTGGTCCTTCAGTGCCCTTTGTTCTTGCCTCCTCACATGTTCATTTGACATGAGGTTCAGGCTTTGGTCCTCATCTTCTGATGAAGGATCCACTTGAACTGGCTTTGGGTCTGATTTGGCCTTCTTTGAGGGGTTTCCAGATTTCTGTGACTTTGTTTGCTTTACAAGCATAGAGTTTATTTGTGTCACAGATTTCAGTTGAGCCTGCATGGATTCTATTGTTTCCTGTAGTTCTGAGTCCATTTCTGCTTTTATTTCAGCTTTAATGTTACTGGTGGAGACTTTTTGTTGGTTCTCATATTCCTCTGCAACTTCAAGGATTTCTGACCATGTTGAGGCTCCTTTGTGTATGACAACTGCACTGATATCTTCCCTTAGACCTTGTAGAAGGGCTTCCTTTGTTCTCTCCTCTGATTTGTTGTGTGCTGTGGCCATATTTTGTAAGGCCATGGCATAGTCTGAGACAGATTCATCCGGATTTTGACCTCTTAATGCCTTTGCATCAAAGCGGTCATCTTCCTTTTTGAAATACTTTAGGAAGGCTTCCTTCATTGTGTCATAGTCTGTATCTGGGTGTGCGGTCATGTAGGCCTTGAACCATATCTTTGACTTTCCTTCTAGGAAGTTTGAGAAGTATTTAATCCTATATGAGGGATGTTTCCCATATTTGGAGTCAATGTATTGCTCATAGTCTGTGCAATGTCTCCTGGCGGATTGATTTTGGGAGGGTTGTGAGAATTTATCTGGTTTCAGAATGTCATTATGTGTTTCCTCTTTCTCCCTTTCTATCTTCTCATCCAATGCTTTGACAGATTTTTCTCTTGCTAGTCTTTCTGCTACTTGTCCCTCCTGTAGAGACTTAAGTGTTGTGGTTACACTTATGAGTGCAGCTTCTATGTCTGGTGCACTGGGTTGGGGTGTAGCATGAGGTAGAATGGTCTTCAATGCCTCTGCTACTTGTAATTTCACAGTCTCTGCCACCTGTTTCTGCATAGCCTCTGTCAGCTGTTTCATCTGTTGCTGCATGGCCTCTTCTATTTGTTTCTCCATGCTTGTGGTATACTAATAGTATAGTACTAGTAGGTACATTGTATACTTGCTAGGGTAATGCAGACTTGTTGTAGGTGTTCTAGACTTCTGTGACGGTCTGGTGACGTCGTTGACGGTCTGGTGACGTCGTTGACGGTCTGGTGACGTCGTTGACGGTCTGGTGACGTCGTTGGCGGTCTGGTGACGTCATTGGCGGTCTGGTGACGTCATTGACGGTCTGGTGACGTCATTGACGGTCTGGTGACGTCATTGACGGTCTGGTGACGTCATTGACGGTCTGGTGACGTCATAGACGGTCTGGTGACGTCCGTGACGGTCTGGAGACGTCCGTGACGGTCTGGAGATGTCCGTGGCGGTCTGGTGACACCCGTGACGGTCTGGTGAGTCTTTTCCTGCAACTGTGGTGAGTGTGAAGGTGTGGTGGGTATTACTGGTCCTTGGCTGTGGAGGTGTCTGTGCTGCCACCTTGTGGGATCTTGTTGAGACTTCTCCACCACTTTGTCATACAAGGAATCCCCTTAGTTGGGAGACTCCTTTAATATGTATGAACTGAGTAAGTCTTGAGGTCTTGTAGTATAGTTGGTATTTATTACAAGTTGACAGCAACAGTACAGTAAGTACAATGTAGGTTCCACTCAGTTACACCTATCCACACAATAGTATAGGACTAGTAAGTATGCCCTAGAGTCAAGGGGTCCTGCACACTGTCTGATAGTTGGGCATAGTAGGGCATAGCCTATAGCCTTGTTCTCAGTCAGTGGAGGGAGCTCCTTGCTCAGTGCTGTCCTTGGGTGAAGTGATGATGGTAGCTGGGAGGCTGGGGTTTATAAGGGGCCCAGCCCTCAGCTTGGTCTAGACAATGTTAGAGGGCTTGTAACTGTCAGGGAGACAGTCACACAATACCCCTCCATAGTCTGAATACCCCTGTTAGTGTACATCAAGGGAGGTGACCCTTATGTTGGTCTGTGGGAACAATGGTCCCCCTAGCTAACAGTGGGAAACAATGTGCGGGATGAGCGTCGCCTGGCGGCGAGGGGAGTGCCGACTGGAGCGCCGTCTATGCGGGCCGGCGCGCGCCTGCGTGGGCCGGCGGCGGGAGTAGCGTCTCCCGCCGTCAGGCTTGAACACGCGGGCGCCCGCAGCGCCGGGCTCGCCGGTCATACCTGACAGGAGCCACTCAGACAGACCACATACCTCTGTCATTACGCATTCAAGGCTGAGTAGAATGAGTTAGCCCACACCTTTTTAAACAATGACAAAAATGGTTTCCTCACCATTATGACACATGACACAGGAAGGTATTCTATTGTGTGGGATTAGGGGCAGAGGTCAAAGCACCAAGGAATTTATGCGCCCCTGGTTCTAATATAACTGGAGGGAAGAGGTGTTTATTCTATCATGACTGAATGGGGGTGAATTTGCAGTGTAGTGTACAGTGTCCGATCTTTCGCTCACATTATCTACATACAAAAATGTCCCCTATTGCAGATATGGTTACAATATGTAGATCAAGCCGACGTGCAAGTTGGTTGGTCACATCCCAAGTAGACCCTACACTGATAATAATGTACCTGGAAATGTTAGTCACTATGGACTACTTTTCTATAATGGCATGACTGTAGCAAAACATGCTATACCAAGTTAGTCACCTATGTCTAACGCAGGTCATGTAGAGCAGAGCAAGGCAGAGCAAGACATGGTAAGGCAGAGTTGGGTAATGTAGAGTAGAGAAGGGTGGAGCAAGGCAGAGCAGAGTAATGTAGAGTATAGAGCTGGGCAAAGCAGAGTGATGAGCCAGCCAGAATAAGCCAAGGCAATGCAGAGCAGAGTAATGTAGAGTAGAGCGGGGCAGAACAAGTCAGGGCAGAGTAATGTAGTGTATAACAGGGTAGAACAAGGTCTGCTGTATTCTGCCCTGCTCTGCATTACATTGCTCTTCCAAATTCTGCTTTGTTCTGCCCTGCTCTACTCTGCATTGCATTGCTCTAGATTTCTCTGCATGGATCTACTTTGCCCTGCTTTACCTTACATTGCTCTACTCTGCCCTACCCTGCCCTGCTCTGCTCTACATTACACTAGTTCTGGCTTGTTCTGCATTGATCTACTTTGCCCTTCTTTGCTCTACATTGCTCTGCTCTTCCCTAACCTACCCTGCCCTGCTCTGCTCTGCTCTATATTACGCAGCTCTGTCTTACCCTGTCTTGCTCTGCATTGCTCTACTCTACATTACTTTGCTCTGCCGTATTCTGCCTTGCGCTGCCTTGTGCTGCCTTTCTGAACCTTGACCTGCCTTCAGTACTTAGGTTTCCCTTATTGTTCTGCCTTCATTTTTCTGCGTAGTCATGATTGACTATATCTATTAGTCGCAGTTACTACCCTTGTCTGGAAGCCAAGAAATCCACAGTTACATGACCAGAATTGGAACTAAAACAACGTATACTTCAATTAAACTTGAGATTACATCTGATATATTATGTCATCAATTTGTGTGCCCCATGCATATTCATAGACATAGTAACAATCTTCTTGACTTTGTGACTAATGTATGTAGTCATCTGACTATGGGTGTCAAAATATGATACTATAGTCACTACTGACTATAGGTTTTATTATCAGTGTACATACCTCTCAGGCGTGTCTAATTTATACAGACACTATCCCATAGCATATTTTCCTACGCCATTTATAACATTATTTTAATATGAGATATCACAATTCATAATAGCAAGGTATTGACGTTTTATGTTTTATGGCAAAAATATAAATTGACGAATATAATTATGATTGTTCTGTTGACAGCTGTACCTGTATATTTAGTGCACACAATATACAGGACCCCCACGCCTACTATACCAGGTCATATGTTGTAAACTGCAAAAGCTTTAATTGAGGTTGAGCAAATCGGCATGTATCACTGTTTGTACGGTCTAAAGTACCTGCTATTTACCCGGTTAGCAAATGCTGTTGCTCCGTGGGGGACCATTTGCTGCGATTCTTAGATTTGGGTTATTTAATCATGCAGTGGGGCATGTCAAAAGCCCTCTGAAAATAGTACGCTGTGGTAATTTACTCTGGTACAAAGTGCTGAGGTTGAGTTGAATTGAGTACCATGTGAAAAGAGATTCCTCCCTAGTCTCAATACCGTTAGTATAGAGCTACAGTAAACGTAGATATTTTCACTGGTATAAATATTTTCGCGGATTTGCTAAAAAGTACAATATTTCACAATTCAAAATTCACGGATTTTGAAAGATGGTAGTTACAGAGTTATATTGGATAAATTTTCGCTCTGTACATATTTTCGCGGATTTTAATATCAGCGAAATCCGTGAAAACATGTACAGCGTGAAATATAATATGTCTACAGTATGTATACAATGCAGATGAAATATTAGTGAAAGCAATAGGCCTATGATTGAACTCTGTAGAACCCAAGAGCCTTACGGTTCAGATAAAGTGGCTGGGGTATGAGTTATAGTGGTAATATTGTACTGGTTATTCTAGTGTACAGTGATCTAATTATAGGTTGATTGCAATGTTTGTGAAGGGTATTCACAATTACTTCGCGCAAATCACATTATGAGTCGAGTTCATTTCCATTTTGAAATAACCAGCTTTATTCTAATCTAATCGGGTGTGTTCATATAAACTGATATAGTCAGTAGATTATTTTATATTATTTATATTGAGGACCTATTCTGAGCAATACTTATACAGCACATCTGGTGGTAGCAGGTCTTGGGATATTGGTGACACACCGACATACATCATTTTAACCCTTAGGGGCCCAGTGGCGTAAAATGGCGTGAAATGGCGTATTTTGCACATATATAAAGTCCTACATGGTTCTATCACATTAATATCAAGCGTAGACCACTGCAAGACATACCACTGTTTCCGGGGTGACCTCAGCTTTCCATACATACCCTTGTATTTGTTATCCGATAGATATTTAAAATTTTAGAGCAAATAAAGTAGGAAAATGATGATAAATATCTGCAATATCAGGTTTGGCCACTGGCTGAGCCTGAGTTATCTCCCCTATGATGATATTATTTGTTCTCATCTTATTTCTCATAATACAATTTTTAATGCAATATGGGAAATGTATATCAAACTATGTAATTGAGCTCAATAACTTGTATGTCAATCCCATGTTGGAGATGTGATACAAGAATTTCATTGTTGCCATGGCAACATAATAGAATGGTTTGCCATGGCCCAAATTGGAACCAATCTAGTATGAAGTTTGATAAATTAAACAGTTGGAATGTTTCTGGTTGCTATGGTTACCGAAATTTGCATTTTTTTCAAAAAGAGGGCCTAGCCCTAGAAAGGTATTTGCAACAGCTTTCAAGAAATGTAATATGAACCCTATGTCAAAACAATAAATTCAACTGTTGCAGATTCACTTATGGTGCACTGATCATGTTGCAGATATCTTACTTTGGTCAAAAAGTTCTGGGCCTGTAAGGGTTAATTGGTCCAATCATAGTTTAGATAGAAGGATAACCAATTATATGTATGGCCATATTAACGCTATGGATGTGGCTTACATGTTACAGTAGGGTTTTGGAACATATAGTAAACTGGTGAATAAGAACTATGATTATGGTAAACTTGGCATGAGTAGCTAAATTACCTATTAGCTCTGTACGTTGCCATTTACTGGCAGTAGGGCCTATATACACCATTGTGAACCCAACTTGTGATGACACACTACCCGTTGTAACGGGTACGAAGTGAGTTACTCACATGTGTGCGTCCACCTGAGGAGATGTGCACAGCAGGTGGAGGCACAGCAAAACTAATCACCAGGTAAATCGGGGCCCTCCAGGTGCAAAATGTCCACTGCCACCACCAGAGGCCTACACTGCCTACTGGAAGGTGACTAGGTGTTGTACCAGCCAGTAGGGAGTATTCTAGGCCATTGCCCCTGGAGGAGGAAGGTATAGGACTAGGAGGAGGGGGAGAGGGGTGGGGTTGTTTGTCTCTTCCAGCTGACCAACCGGGGCAGGAAGGTTGGAGAAATGGGCAGTCATGTACACCTGTGGGAGTGACGGCCACACCCATCAATCCGCCACCTTCTCCACTGACACCTCTCCCCCCAACCATACATACATAGATCTAGCCGAGACACTTGTTTACAGGCAGCTGTGTGGTACAAGGTCAAGCAAGGAGGACAAAAAGTGTCACCCCACCTTCTTCCTCTAGGCATGTGTATACTCATTTTTGCTAATTTGCAATGTGAGATATTCATAAACGCCCCACAAGCACTTGGCAATTGCACCCTCAGGACCCCCAACGGTGGCTCTGATTGCTTGATTGCTGCTATTACCTGTGTCTTTCTGGCCATGGGTATTTTATTACCACAATAGCTGATATATGCTTCTTACTACCATGATTCTCATTTGACCATTATGCATTATAAATTATGATCAAGAAGGAGAAATAATAGGTCAAGTTTAAAAAAAGGATGGTCCCATTTACGAAGTTGAAGACGCAAAGCAGTCATAATTGGTGGCGATCTGTGAGTCACTTGGTTCAAAATTGAATGACCTTTCAGTTCACATGTTTCTAGCGTAAAAATAATGAAGCTAGATAAACAATAATATTATTCCAATTTTACACATCTGGAACAGCTTAGTAGCAAATAATCTGTTTTATACAAGGCCATAACATTCATGGTGTTAATATAGCCTAAAGCAATCGGCGGCATTTTTTCACAAACCCTTGGCTTTACGTTGGTATTACCAGCACTCTAACTGATGGTGCAACACACGTAGTGGTCGTGAATTTAACATTTTGATTGACATTAGAGCTAATAATTGACTGGTTGCACACTAAACGAGCCACATCTGCCTCGGCTTCGGTTTGGTATCTGTAGAGGAAGTCTAACTGGCCTCCTTGAAAAAGCCATGCACCATATCATTATTTGATTGTAGGTACATTTTTGCTGATGAACTTCAGGTGAAAATACATTTTGTAACAGTGGTCAACAGTTCCAGGACATGCACTGACCCTGCAGAGTGCAATGCTTTCCAAACCTAGATCTATACCTGACACTCCCATCCAATCAGACACTTCCATCCAACCCTCTAAGGACTTCAAAGACCTCTTGGTTTATGGTTAGGCCAAAATAGGAATGTGTGTTTCAGGAAACGTAGTCCGAAATCTTAAGCTGATGCTTATTGTTGGTTGCAGTGCCCCCCCCCTCCCAATGAAGATTTGCTTCCCATACGCCTCTGGAAGGGCCTCTTGAGAAGGTATTTTGTTTCCAGTGGACGCTTTCTAATGTATCTGCACAGTATTTAAACTAAATGGAATCATATTCCATTACCATGGACTCTTCTCACTAATTACTAGTAGGCTAATAACTGAGATCATGCGATGGTCAAAATGTGCCGCCAAATTGTGACGACAACAATGCATTCAAGCTGGCCCCAGCTGCTCCTCGGACACACATCGCTGGTATCTAAGGAGCCATAACCCCATCACTTCCCCCGTATATTGAGGGGGATCCTTCCGCGGTAGCCATACACATTTTTAACATTATAGCACTAAGCCTATTGGAACTACTTTCACCAGCAAGCTTTGGTGCCAGCGATGAAGCTTGGGAACAGAGGTCGAGGTGGTGCCAGCTTACAATGGATTCTCAGTCCGCTGGGCTTTAGGGTAGTTGGGCTTGCTACTTCTTCTGAGTTGGCCCAATGCCCTTTAGGGCCACCACTCCCCTAAAGTACAGCATGGTGCTTGTGAGCAGCCTGGCCACTTACTTTGGCCAAGGTGTGCCTGTTATTTATCCACCGACATGTCAATGGGAACAACTACTCACATTTAATAGTGGGCGTATGCCCATATTTGTAGATTGCATAACTGACCTTGCAATGCCCTTGTTATAAGCTGGCACTGTGCCTATAACAACCTCACATGGCAGAGGTAAGGTGGTATAGAACCCTAGAGCTGGGGCACTCCTTCAGGTACATATATAGTACTGTTATGGCCCTAGACCCTTAAATTCGATATGGCGACATGGCCCATTTTGGGCCTTAGTGACATGGGACATGAGGAAAAAATAGATAGTGACACGGGACATGGAGCATTTCCTAAAATCGATATGGCGACATGGACATTTCTTAAAATCGATATGGCGACATGAGCATTTCTTAAAATCGACATGGGACATGGGGACCCCCCCCCCCCATCAAGGGCCCCACTGTTTTGACTATATCGGTGACCATTGGTGTTATACCTTTGTATATGTATTTGCACAATTACTGTTTTGGTAACTAGACTTCCAACAGTCAATGGGCATAAGGCATATGTGTACATATGTATATACAGCACCTGTCACAGTTCACATAGTCATTATCTCAAACCTTTTTCTCACAGAAGGACCCTAAATTTAAACTGTACTGTCATATTAATTACGAAGCAACAGTTCGGTGTCATATAGCTACTATGGATTTGGCCAGCGGGCAAGCCAAGTATTATCATGTACAGTACAGTCGGTTGAAAATTGGCTACTATGGGTTCTGATATTTTGTTGTGGATGCAGTATCAACTGACAATAATGTGTGAACATGACCATGTGTTTTATGTTCCAATGTTCTCAGAGTAGCAAATGGCTTTCGCACGGCTATTGGCATTTGTAACCAGTAAGTTTTCTATCCTTTTAGAAAAATGTTGAACCCTCAGATGTAAATTTTCACATGAAACTATGTCAGGTGCAAAGGCATACAAGAACGGTTCACAACGATTACTGAAGTAAGTTTTAATTTTAAAAAGTACTGTGAATATACTGGTCTTAACACCAGTGCAACCTGCAGTCCCACAGTTGACCTGGACATCTGGAAACTCACAGAAATGTTGGTTACATATAGTATAGTGTATTTATACTATTTGTGTTCTGTATATTATTATAAAGGGGCGAACACGTACTGGGTAGTGCTAGTCAGCTGGATAAAGGGGACAAGCAAATATTCTATGATTACATTTTCATTTCAGACTAACTCATAGAAGCAGGAAAGGGATCGACAATCAATCAATATGGGGATCAATATGCAGCCGTTAACTTTACTAGGTCGTTCCTGGGGACACACATATCCACCATGATTGGTTTGTCGCAATTCAATCTTTAAAGTTGGGATATGGACTAACATGGTGTCGGGACAATAACATCAGTCTCAAACGGTTATCTTTATACTAATCCCCAGGTGAAATATCTGGACTAACACTTTAAATTGGGCAAAAGCCCCAAAGACTAATCAGTACTAAAAACCCGTCATATGTTGTTTTTGCATTCTTATATAATTAAGAACTTAGCATTTAATATACGGCTAGTCGTATGTGTCTCGTGCAAACACATGGACAACCATGAAACATCGCAGAGTAAATGTAATCACTCCCATAAGGAAACTATAATTATGTTATCAATCACATCTGATGACCCTGGGCCTATCTTATACAGTATACATAAAAGAATTTAAACTCAACCCAACTCATTATGCAATATAGCGATCACAGAACTCATATTTTGACAAAGTTATTCAAAATGAGCTGATATCCCAATTTTTTAATAGAAAAAAAACTCGCTTTTAAAAGATTATTGACAGATCCATAGGTCTACGTTCTCCCAGACTATCATCGCGTGTAAACACAAAGCACACCAAACATAATCCGCTTGGTCTATTATCTTTGGTTTGGTTCTCGGTTTCAGTTTGGTCATGGATACCTCTTTTGCTATCTGTACACACTTCTCGCGAATCCTTACCCTCTTTATCAACATTCTTTTTACTCAGTAATACCTCCTACTTTGATAAGAGGTTCCATACATTTCGGAGATATATAATTCTATGATATACATGGTAATTGATGGCAGTTTAATACTGTGATTTATGAAACAGTTGGCCGTGCATTATAGCCTAAGAGAAGTCACATGACTATAGGGTAACAGTGCACGCTGAGCACAGGGGCACAGAATGGATAGTATACAAACACACAGAAAACCTTTAAAAACCCACAAAAAATCGTTAAAAAAAACACGGAAATTGTGAAATAATTTTATAAAGACAATAGAACACTCTTTCTTCACCTCTCGACTCACTGTAAATTTATACTGCACTCTGGTCCCAAGCCTTATAAAGGCTTGACACCATCATGCATTATAGAGCAACAGAGAGTCTCGACCTGAAGAACATCGTTTTCTATTCTCTAAATAGAATGAAGGGGCAGTTAGTGCTTAGAATATTATAATGGGCCTGATTGGTTATACAGTGTACTTTGTACTAGATATTTGGCCACTGGTCCTGATCTCCGTAACCAATCAGTCAGAAAGGGTCACTAGGGGAATCAATCAGCAGTTAACCTTATCTATCCCTGTTATCACATAATCTCTACCCCTGTTATCACCCATTAGCTCCCCATGGGGCCCTCTGTGAGGGTTGTGGTAGGGGTAGAGCCAACACCCCAGAACATGAACTCGCCCCTAGACAGCTGCAGACACTTGGCACTGGCTTCGGATGTGGCTTCCAATGTGGCTTAAGAGGTGAGAGGTTACTGGGTCAGTTGATTTCTGGGGTATTTTTTGGGGGGATGGAGGGGGGGGGGTCTAGGAAAGTGGTATTCTAACTGGGAGTGCAATAACCCTGCTTCTTCTACACACTTGTTGCACACACCAGTACAGAGGCTCACAGGTGGGTGCACTTCCACTCCATGAGACATCTGTTAACTCTTGTTGCAGTTGAGCTGCTCTATAGCAATGGTACAAAGTCAACTCCTTCACCTGAGCTGCTCCCTAGCCGGCCCCAGAGGTGTACCCAGGCGCCCCCTAACCTACCTAAATATACCGCCTACACCGACCACCACCAGGCGGACTTCTCACAAACAGGTCCTTTTTGCCCCCCACCCTCCACCCTCCACCCTCCACCACCAACACCCCTGGCGGCCGCCGATGGAAATAGGGCTAAGAAGTAGGAAATACCCTACCACTGGCGGGGGTGGTGGGGGCAGGCTGCAAGGTGGGGTGAGATAGAGGCCGGCTGCTGGGAGCTAGCATCCTGGAGGTTTCAGCCAATAGGCAACCCACCAGCTGTTCCTGCACATGCGCATTGGTCTCTAAGTGCCTGCAGCCAATGAGATAGCTGCGTTGGGGGGCTTGTCAGAGAGGAGGGGTATATATACGCCTGTACAGCCCTATAGCACCCTGCACATTCCTCGTTGGAGCGTCGTCCAGGGTTGCTTTACCTTCCAGTCACTGTACCAGGGTGAGTCTAGAACACAGTGTGAGCTTCTCGTCTGTCTACCTCCCCCTCACATACCCCCAACAGCTGTAGCATCACCCCCAAAGCACTCATTCCTCACAATTCACATATAGTGAATTATAGTGAATGGGAGTAGTTTTTATATTCCCTACTTAAACGTTTGAGATTCAAGAGTTGTGAAGAAAAAACACATATACAAATTGCTACTTTTTAAAGCCAGTACAGACTTCTCAAAGCTGAAGTGCAGCTCAAACCAGTATATATATAAAACCTGAGTGGCACCAGATAGTATTTGTGGCTGCAAGTTGCTCCAAAGTGAGTTTGAGATTGATCCCCTTCCTCCAACCACTGTTTGCGCCGGTGAGTGCGTGATAACCCGGAAGCTACAGGAAGGATTTCCCTGGTATTTGAGATTATCTACTGCTGGATTATTTCGGATAGGATCACTCCTCTAGTCTACAGGAGTTCCTCTGAAGGAGTCATCAAAAGGGGGATTCTTCAAAGTGGCTTGTCTTCAATACACCGTGCTTGTACCAGTGTGTATGGATGGTTGAAAGGGAGTTTTACTGTGTGTTGTGTGCTACAGTATTTGTGGATGCTCCAGTGAGGCAAAGCTCTAACAACTTGGAGAGATATGTGAAAGGTGAATTGGAAATCTCGGAATGCCACAGTGACTGGAGATAGTCAAAACCTCATATCAATTCAAATTAGAATACATGTATATGAGAAGTTATGGCATATGAGAAGTTATGGCATATAGCAAACTTAGGAGTTATTGCTATATGCAATTGCTATCTAGAACCACTGAAAAGGATTATTGCTCATATTGAGTCCTATTTCGTCCTGGAGTATGCTCCACGGTGGTTCTACACTCCCTTCTCTGAGGCAGGGGGCATGCATACCATGGTGGTTTCCATGACAACTGGTGTTTTCACCCCAGCCGGCTGAAGTTAGAGCAGGTAGGCGAGTTGCTCTCTGTGCCTATTTTTAGCTCTCTGCCAGATGATCCGAGCTCCGCTGGTCTCCGGGCCCTGTTGAGCAGACCCCACCAGAATAGACACCCACCAGCCGGCTCGAGCTCTGATTGGCTCTCTGCAACCGGAAACTACGGCGGTAACACCACCAGTGACGGGTAGCAGAACTAAGGCCAGATAGCAGGGCAGATTACACTACCCATGGTATCGTTATTTTGAGTAGCTTGTGCTAAGTGAGGGAAGATAGCATATGAGAAAACACTAAGGGTATGGTATGATACTCAGATTTGGGAGTGGGATTAAAAACAATTAGGGTTGGTATCATAATAGGCATATGTGCGTGGACGTTACAAATAGTGGGCAACCTCAAGTAACTATCTTAATTACTCAGGAAGATGAATAGGCTTCTAGCAAGCAAAAATAAGGTATAGCAAACAATGAGATAGTAATGTCAAGTCTTAGTCTACACCTGCTATAGTCCGTTTTGTCAACTAAATTTCCATTGACATGTGGCTAAGTATATAAGCATAAATGTTGCACATGTAAAGTATAATAATCGCGAAGACCGGGCTGTTCATAATTATAAACTCTGCACATAGATTGTATGCATCAAAAGATCAGCTCAAAATCCTCTCACTACCGTGAAAGGGGAATGGGTGGCGTATTTAGCTAGCAAACGAATACCTCACATCTCTACTAATTGTCTTAAGTTTTCCTTTTAAACCATATCCTTGATCCTTGTTCATACAGTCCGCATTGATATTGTTCCTGCCTCAAATCATGTCATTGTGTTGTATCAATGTTGTAGAAAGTCACATTGTAGCATGGCAATAGGATATCCACAATAGATACTGCCATTTCACTTAGTGATTCCATCCAATCAGCAATGCCCCTAGACTTAGTATTATGAGTTAAGACAAATATAGCCGAATATAAATAACTATGATAATGCCATATATCCTTATCTTAATGTCGAGTGGCTGTAAGTACCCTTTTTTCGTTATCAGGGAAAAGTTCAGACATGACTAACGTTGTGCAAGAGTTCGCCGCTAAGGGCCGTGTCGGCCATTCCAAGCCATGGGAGACGGGCAAATTTGTGGCCAAGGACAACTTCCCTGAATTGTCTAAGAACAACACCTATATGGCATCCAATTTGACCCCTGAAGTAAGTGTAACCATGTTTTCTCTTCTTTTTTTGAACCTTCTAGGTCAGCAGTGTAAAGGCGTGAGCCACATACAATCAGCGAAATGGATAAGTTTGCAAACCATACCCGCGAACAATTTGCCAAAGAGAATTACCCTGATCTCAGCCACCACAACAATTATATGTCCGCTTGTCTTACTCCTGAAGTAAGTGGGTTTTAATTCATATAAATCCTCAGTAGTGAATCTAGCTATGGACTAAAAATCATGCCAGAAGGAAAATCAACTGCATCACCACTGAAGTAATGAACTATTTCAAACTTATCCTATGAAAGGGGAACAATTTGAGATCGGAATTCACTTTATGATAACTAGATAGCCCTTCCCAAATAACAAAATTCGTAAATTGGAAAAAATCTGAAGTAGAGTTCTGATTCTGATAATGCAGTTTGATTTCCCGAATTGGTCACTGGTATTTGTTGCAAACAAATCCATTCACTGGATGTTCTTAAATGTATGAAATTACCTATACTACTTTTAATATGTCTTGTGTGGAACAGATATTGTACAGAAAACAGCTACTTACTTATTTCAAATAATGAGTTTCCATTTCGTTTGGAGACTATAGATGTCACACATTAACTCTTCTCCAACTAACGATGTTATCCACACAAAAGTAATATAAGTCTATGCTATATTTTCTAAATTAGATGAATACCAATCAATAAATTAATGTGTCATTATCATCTTCCTTCATAGCTTTACGAGAAGTACTGGGACAAGGTCACTCCCCTTGGTGTCACCTTTGACAAGTGCATCCAGACCGGAGTAGACAACCCCGGCAACAAGTTCTATGGCAAGAAGACTGGCTGCATCTTTGGAGATGAGCACTCTTATGAGGTAAGAGTTGATGCAAAGCATACCCTGCAAACTGTGCAAACCAGTATCTATTTAAAATATGCATTCCATATGTACGATATACATTAGGCCAAAAAATGTTTGTTTCAGGTCACCAGACCGACCCTATCAAAACAGGGCTGACCCTGCTTTTTTTAATGCAGTTTTGAAGACATTTTTATATTTTTACAATTTTTTTATGTCAATTTTAGGTTTACAAACATTTTGAAAAAAATCATCCTATTTTTACACTTTTTTGTTCAATTTAGGAGTATTGTAGAGGGGCGGTAAAAAAGGAAAAAGAAAATCCGACGTACCGACCCTAGACTTTCTTCCCATGTTACCTGAAACAAACCTTTTTTTATTTTGGCCTGAGTTGCTATAGTACAAAAAATGTAGTAGTAATAAAATAACGAGTTCAGATCTAATTCGTTGGATTGTGTGAGATTGTCATAGGAATGAATGACAAACAATTGTATAGACAAAAGTTAAACCAAATGATAAAAGTAATGCTATTACTTCCTTGATTGACAACTCATGGCAATGCTTCCAATTATGCTTCCACCCACTGCCTACCTTGGAACCCCTGCTTTCCCCTGGAACCCCTGCATTCCTCTGCCTTTGACAATGTACTGCTCGGTAGCTGTACAAAGACTTCTACGACAAAGTCATCGAGGAGATCCACAACTTCAAGCCCACTGATGTGCACCCACCCATGGACCTGGATGCCCAACAGGTCGGTGTTTAATATGTTATATCTGTCTGTATCATAATATCAATACTTTTCCACCCAATTTAGCTGTACAAAGACTTCTTTGACGCTGTCATCAAGGAGATCCATAACTTTGGACCCGCCGATGTCCACCCCGCCAAGGATCTCGATGCCGAGAAGGTATTTCGGCAATATTGTCTCTTATGTGGTTGATATGTTTTTGTTGATCAATGTGACAACAGGTTTTATAGTGCTTATCACTACGATTAAAAACTGTGGCAGTCACTACAATGAAAACTATCAAACTGAATGAGATACATGAATTTATTGCATGACAGTTGCTGAGACTTTTCCCAGTTATGTGCAAAAGGTGAAATTCCACAATGCTGATTAATCTGGTCCATACCTACCTTGTTGATGTTTGCCATGAAATACATGGGCCCTATGATGCATGTGATGGGAAAGTTTGTTATAAAACTCCAACCTGAGAGTAAAAGGGTTTGTTGCTTTTACCCAGTGAACACAACTACGTTGGTCAGACGTACATTTACGTTCATTTGGGGTATGAACTACGTAGTTTTACTAGGTTTATGAACGTCAAAACGTTAAGGTTTATTTACGTTCAACAGACGTATATGTCTGATTTACGTTTTTCTACCTCATTCTGACGTAAATATATGGCAAAAAAATACATGACTTCATCTAGATTATCAGGATTTATGTATAGAGCCGTGTAACTTATTTTCATTTAAATATACTGTGACTGAAAGCCTCATTTCATAATATAGGACCAGCCTCGTGTTTCCTTCCCCAGAAGTCAAGTTGGACTTTGCTTCAGTGAGGCTTTGTATTTCTTTCATTACCAGCCATGTGGTGCTCGATTTATAAAGTGCCTGAATGCACATAGCACATGTTATTATTTTAATCTCCTCTCCTCTATATATGAATAGTCAATGCTGTGCAGTTGATGGGCATGATATCAAAATCATAATGATAATATTTAACTGATAGAATGTGGTGAATTTGCCAAAGTCCAGTATAATTCTCTCCTTATTTGATAGTGCTGCCACCTTGTATGGCACTGGGGAGTTATCTGCACAATCCAGGTTGAAAAACTACAACTTCAAACGTAGATCTACGTAGAATTATTACGTTTATTTACGTTTGAATGAGGTTGAAAAACGTAAATCATACTTAAACGTTTGTAGAACGTAAATAAACCTTAACGTTTTGAGGTTGATAAACCTTCCCAAAAGTCGAAGTTCAAACCTTTGGTTGAGAATATACCTAGAGAAACCTCTGAGCTACGTTGGATCTACGTAGTGTGTTTACTGGGTAATCAATAGGCCAGTGTGGTGCAGATGGTTGTTTTGCCGCCAATAACAACATAAAAGCACAAATGATGGTTGATAAAGAAAGGCTTCCTATAACCTCATTGTAATCCCTAAGCAGGTATTCCACCCGAACCGATTGTAAAAAAATGAGTCAATTGGGACACAATTAAAACAGGAATTCTTGAATTTAGGATGTATGAGTAATGCCCCCCCCCCTACTCCCTTGCAATCCGGTAACTAACATCAGAATGCATCAGGAAGGGCCATCTGCAGGCTCACCATTGTCAACGATTGAAAATCGGAAGACAATTGGCTCTGTTTGACATATGGTGGTAAACATGTACCTGTTATATATACTATTTTTGAGGTTGAATATCTCAATGTTGATGAGTTGACCAGTGAACATGGTTATGATCATTTATATTCATGAATGCTTCCCAAATATTGACATAACATTAATGATCTAAATACTATACTCAAAGCGTTTGAGCACAGACTGATGTGAATCCGTTATAACGGTTCTGTTAAATTGCATGAAAAATTAAATGGATGGCAATTAACCATTGCAGTTTTCAATTGCAGAATTAATTAACAATAATACTACTAGTAATTTTGTTTTTCTGTTGGAATGAAATAAATGCCTCTTCACATCCAGAATGTCTCATATGAAGTTTGGTTGTATACTCGATATAAAGCAGGAAAATAAAGTTCCAGTTCCCTTATGGAGCTCCACCTCTCCGTGGGCAAGAAATATTAAAACATATGAATATTTGAGTCCTATCTCATCCTGGAACATCATGTGATTTCATCATTAATCATTAAAGGTCCCCAGGGACTTATTGCCAATCTATCCTGTTGACGACATGGTACTTAGGAAGTCTAATCAGTATAATGTTACACTCTGCACTCCAGCTCGTTGGTGGTGAGTTTGATGATACTTACATCAAGTCCTGCCGTATCAGGAGTGGCCGCAGCATCCGCGGACTCTGCCTGCCCCCTGCCATGTCCCGCGCTGAGCGTCGCCTGGTAGAGAAGGTTGTCAGCGATGCCCTCACTGGCCTTGATGGTGACCTGGCTGGCAAGTACTTCCCTCTGCTGACCATGTCCAAGGAGGACCAGACCCAGCTCATCGAGGTAAGTTCATGAAATTGTAATAAACTATGTATATCTGTTTTCTTTCCATACCAGAACTGAGTTTGCTCAAAATTGCTCTAATGACCCTAACCTACTTTTCATCTATCATAAATGATAGTATTTATACATCATTGCTGTCCAAGCTATTCATATTTTCATTTTTGTTTTGTTTTGGGATACCTTATTTTCTTCTCAAAAAGAACTAGAAACCTCCACTGCAACCAATAGGTTTAACTTGTCATAGTATTTTTTTTTGGCTTGTACTCTACTGTCTTTCACATCAAAAATATAGTTGTTGCCAGATAATTGATATGTAGGCCTATATTTTAAGTGTTCTAATTATTTCTGTCTTCCTCTATAGGACCACTTCATGTTTGAGGAGCCCACTGGCATGCTCCTGACCACCTCTGGGTGTGCCCGTGACTGGCCCGACGGCCGTGGCATCTAGTGAGTAGCCTTCATAATAGTTTATATGAAAGTTAGAAGGCATTAGTATGATGGGTGTATGTGTTCCTAATTTCTTCATCGGCACCTGGGACGATTCTTTTATATGAAACTAAAGGAATTTGAACAGAATCTCTATCCCTGTCAGCAGGCCATAAAATTGACTAAAATTAGTTACTTTTCCATTCTAGCCACAACACAGACAAGAACTTCTTGGTCTGGATCAATGAGGAGGACCACGTCCGTGTCATCTCCATGCAGAAGGGCGGCAACATGAAGGCTGTCTTCAGCCGCTTTGGCCGTGGTGTCCTGAAGGTGAGATATACACTCTGTTCAAAGCTGCAACATAATACTTCTTATACTTTGTAGTTTATAAAAAAGATTGGGCAATTGTGGGTTGGAGTGGACAGTGTGTTTTCCTCCGCTACAACACTGAAACATGCATTTCAGTGAAACCGGTTGACAGAAAATCAATTTTATAAATTTATAAAATCCACCCGGAATTCTCTGCATGTTAAGATAAACAGTACTTGAAAAATATCAATTTAAGATTGGGCAATTGTGTTCCTTTGAGCAAGTCACATACCTCTTGAGTATGAGTAATGGTAAAGAATAAATCAATGTTTGATTTCCCTCATGCAAATCCTTGCTATTGCTACTGGTTAAGAAACAAATTCTCAATCTATACAAAACATCTGGACATGCCCTGTGTATTACCCTATCCTGCTGTCATCACAACTACTCCTTCTCTACTCAGGTTGAGGAGCTCATGAAGTCTAAGGGCCACGAGTTCATGCGTAGCGACCGCATCGGCTACGTCTGCACATGCCCCTCCAACTTGGGCACTGTTGTGCGTTGCTCCGTGCACATCCAGCTCAAGAACCTTGAGAAGGATGAGCGTATGGACTCAATCCTTAAGGGATACGGTCTGTCCAAGCGTGGTACCGGTGGTGAGTCTTCCCTGGCCACCGACTCCGTCTATGATGTCTCCAACATTGCCCGTCTTGGCAGGTCTGAGGTAAGTCTACCAGCAGTATTTTCATTGTGAGGTTTATAGTTGTTTGGACATATAAAAGATAATGAGAACGAGACAATAGGGAATTGACATGTAATTGCTAATTATAAACATAGGAATGCATTAGGGCTGTAGACACTGACTACTTCCAAATAATAGCCCTAAATTATCTGGATTTATCTTACCATAAATATCAGTTTTGAACAAGTCTTCAATATGATAATTAACCTTCTTTCCTTGACTTGCAGCGTCAACTGATCCAGGATGTCATTGACGGTATTACCAAGCTGATTGAGATTGAGAAGGCTCTCGGAGATGGCAAGCCCATTGATGATCTGCTCCCCAAGGCCAAGTAAACAACCCAATCAGACGCTTCAACGCCGGAGGTGTCAGCACTTCCTTGAGAATTAAAACTAAAACACTGGACAATTAACATTTCCTTACATAAGACAGCTGCTATAGAAATATCAAAAGAAATAGTGTTTTGTACCTAGAAAGGACATGCACATATGAATCAACACATCTGCTACAGGCGCACATTGTAAATTACTACCATGATGCTACAGTATACTTTTCTGCTACTTCATGATCCAGTATTATTCCACCGCGCTCTCGCAAAGTCAAAACTCAGTGGCTGGATGTTGGCTATATAGTTTGGTGGCTTGACAAATTTATTCAACTGCCATTGTCAGGATGATGCCAAAAGTGATGGTCAACCTACCAAAGTGACTGTGTTATAATTTATATGATGATAAAGGACTTTATTAAAACGTTATAAGGCACATAAAGGAACTGGTTGGTGGAGTATCACATTGATGACTGAAACAGACATACTTTTGTACAAGCCCCAGTGTCCAAATAAAAAAACAAAAAAACACATAGCTGCTGGTTCTTGTTTTCTATACATTCAAGTGTAAATAATTGGTAGACTTCAATAAAAGGTCTTTGTATAGACGTAAGGAGTATGCCACGAACAGTTTGAATAATATCTTCAAGTCATGTTTGTATACAAGCACCTGAAGAATAATGTATCAACTGCTTAAACCATGGACCTAATTTAGATTCATACTTCAACTAATGCTTTCCCATTATGAGACATCTAGTATAGGCCAACATGGCACTCAGAATATTATTATTGTATTTACTAGAAACCAGGGGGCTGTTTCTCCACACGATATGGAGGTCCGTATGACATGGATTTGGCCTAAACTGTTTCTTTTCATCAAATGCTGTATCATTACATTGAATTGTATAATTTGTATACATTTGAATATGGAGGTCTACATGATACAGCATTTGACGGGCAGATACAGTTCAGGCCAAATCCGTATCATAGAAACCATCCGTATCATTATGTGGAGAAACCGCGCCCAGTATATGTGATGATTACAAATATGCAGATAAAACATCCAGTATAGGCGCCGTTTTAAAAAGTCCCACCCACTTCAGAGGTGTCCATTGAGTGGGGACCTATATACTCCTTAATACATGTATGATCAATTATACTGCATTTTTTCAGATTCTGTAAAATGAATGAATAGACAAATGCCAATGCCCATTGATACCATCTCTGTTGTATTTCATGAGTGGGGGCTGGGGCCATATCCCACGAAGCCGCAGGCTGAGTGGGATATGCCCCAGCCCCCACGAGTGAAATACATCAGAGACGGTATCAATGTAGTTGGCATTTGTGTTTATTTTTTATTTGAGGCCATTTTATAAAGAAAAACAATCTTTTCCTAGCCCATTGAATACGGCCATATTGTATTCAATGGGGGGCATTGAATACGACCTTTCAGTGCTAAAGCATAGGAGATCTTGTATTTCCAAAAAATAAGGTCTAAATGGTTCACCATGCTAAATTTTTACCATAATGAAATAAGATATTTATGCCGTTTGCTTTGAATAGAGAGACCGCCACATATATCAAAATGTTTTAAAGGGAATTGTATATGTAGACACTTGAACCGTGGTCGACCACAATCTCATGTTCAGTTGCAAACTATAGCCATGTGTTATTAGGTCCAGAGATTGTTGATACAAAGGAAAGGGCAGAGACACACAATAAGTGCTGGTAGGATAAGTTACCAATTGCCTACCGGATGCTCAAGGTATAACTTAATTATCATATAATTGAGACGTTTGTTTATCGTCTAAACCCGTTCACATTACCCATTGCTTAATGACATAGCTTTCACACATTGGTAGACACATTGGAAGCAATGACCACCTCATGGAGATCATCATTGAAAAAAAGCCAAAAGTTAGATTAGCACATTAGTGTAAACCACTATGAATTTCCTGTATCTATCCGTGTGAAAACAAGTATCTAATAAGATGATAACGCTGTTTTAAAGGGATTTTATTATGTGTATTTGGGGTATGACAACCCTCAGGGTAACATCGGGGCCACTGCCCACACCTCCGTGGACAAGGCCCGTGGACAAGGCCCGTGGACAAGCTGTGGAAGCTGCTGTGCATGGCTCAGTCTCAGTAACACCTTTTTGTACCAAGGGGGGGGGGGGGGGGTCCATGTTACTGTTTCCGTTGATTAATCTCGAATTCTGTTGGCTAGAGACATGCTTGAAACACAATTAAAACAGTTTTGTCATCCCAATGGTATTGCGCATCGATAGAAATAAAACTCAACCCGGTATAATATATATTCTTAATTCCTCTGTAGTAATCCTATTGTCAGTATAAGAAGATGATAGACAACAGTTTAATATACATTTAGGTACAATAAGCACAGACAAAAAGAGTCCGAGAGACTCGAGTCATGTGCTGACCTCTGCATAGAGAGTCCAATGCCGGGAATCCAGCCTTGACATGTGAAAGGGCCAGAGTGCATGGTGTCAGTGCTAGACTCTTTTTTTTCGGAGTCAGGCAATGCTGGACTCTGGATGATTCTGGAGGCAGAGTCATTTTTACACTTTTTTGGGGTAAATTTTTGGTTTACAAATATTCTGAAAAAATCTTCCCATTTTTACACTTTTTTGGGTCAATTTTAGGGTATGTAAAAAAAAAGAAATCCGACCTACCGACCCTAGAGTTTCTCCCCATGTTACCTGAAACAAACTTTTTTTTTAATTTGGCCTGGTGCTTATACATACACATATGAACGTCCTGATTCCAATACGGAGCTCCACATGATACGGCATTTGTTGAGCAGAAACAGCTTAGGCCAAATCACACGGACCCTCCGTATCATGTGGAGAAACAGCCTCCAGATAGGGCCTATGTTATATATATATATATGTCTGAATAAAGGTATAAACAACATGGTCCAACCCATACATATGGTACTCCAGAGGACAAAACACTTATATAGTCAAAACTCAGCAGATTTGATACCATTTGTAAAAGTACACTGTGTCATATCTGTGAGTAGCATGTGATTGTTTAATTATCTAATTACATGCTTGTTTCACGACAAATACTATATGGTTTAGTCTCTGTAAAAGAGGGTCATGGGGGATAAGGGCATCTTACTCAAAACAAATTACGGGTCTCGCACATATTTTGGACAAAGTCCAATATAGCACCTCTTGCAAATCTACACACAGAAGTTGCTGCATGAAAGGATAGGCTAACTGACGCGTCTATGATGAGTTTGACCTTCACATCTAATAATTTCAAAGAATAAATTGTACAGGAATTTAGTTTTGCCTGTATTGACTTTTGATTGTATTGTTGTGCCCTCTCGACGTCAATATGTCACAAATCGATACAGACAAAATGAAGTTCCTGTATTTATTTTCGGATGTGTTTGATCATGGATGTCGACGCAACAACTCATTATGATATAGCTATTCTACTTCCATCCAAACCAACCACACGCGACAATCATACCATGAGAATGGATATTTGCTATTGGATGGAGACCACGATTGGGTATAGACTTGAAAGACCTTATGGCCCGGACCTCGCTCCCGTTTTGTTCGGAATGCTGCCTCTCCATGTAGTGAAACGATGGGATTCATCAGAAGAAAACTCAAATGTCAATTTTTGAAAGGGCCGTGTTACCCGTGTCAATTTTTACCCATCTATAGTCACTCCAATAATTATTTAACATGCCCCGTACATGTTCACCGACGGTCCAACAGCTAACCCACCTCAGGATCGGCTGTATAATGTTTTAATGGGTTTATTACAGTATAAAAGATGTTGAACCTCAAAAACTCAATAATCCCTTCCTCCACGATGAAGGGATTATTGAACCCTTAAGCTTCAACCGAATTCGTTACAAGCCCCTTATTAATTTGGTGAAGGTTCCTATAGTATAAAGCTGCGGATGATAACCATGTACCCGTACACGAACTTAGAAAAGGTCTGTTAAAAAGTAAGGGGAAAATGAGGCAATAAATGAATGCAACACAGGTAATGTAAGTCTACTAATGTATATTTTCCCCTAGCATCATAAAATGGTCTGTCTTCATGTCCAAGATGAAGCATTTTCAAATCATTCTATAGATAGACCCACCTCCTAGACATTCCCTGCTCACGTGCTGATCTTTTTGACAACAAATATGGTTATCTAAGTGATAGTTTCAACCAATGGATCATCATTTGATATCCTATTATGGCACCCTTTTTCGATACAAGATTAAAATTATCCCACCATAGACCCAGGGTGACGTTTATGCTATAGTTTTCAAATATACATTGCAAAATATACAACCGTATTCATCTTATTGTTCAATATTTATATTCAGTAACATTCTTTCTTTTTCTTTGACACTATTATAATGTGATGAATTAAAAGATTACCACTTACAATGATAAAGCAGCTCACAGTTTTGAAAATATGGGGATCATCATTTTTGTACATCAAGTAATAAAATTGCCCTATAAGGCTATATCCATGCACTTGATGTGTATCCCCGATATACTTGTGGCTGTTTTGTGGCAGATATTTGCTTGGACGTAGGTTTGTTGGTGAATATTGATTTACGTGCGCCATAATGTCTTTTCCATATAAGAGTGCCTTGTACATACAGTGCATACGTCATTAGCAGTTCCATGTAACATAGAAAAATAAAAAGGTTAAAAAGGGGTGGTAAGAAGGGGCCTGAAACCCTACATTTTGCGTTTGCGTTGGAATCAATGCACTATAGCAGTGCTATACAGGAAGTACTTGCAGTCCTGTATAGGGAGCAAGAGCGAATAGTAGAGAGAAATAATTCTTATTGGTCAAATCGTATTCTATGCTACCCTATTATTGTCATAAAAATGTGATACACTCCTGAAATAGTACACTCATATGACCATTATAATTCACAATAGTAATCCTTGCTCTGAGCTCGGCGCAGCCAAATTGTACAAATTCGAGTGAACCCATTCGCCGTATCGGCTTATGGTGGGGGGCAAGTTCTAGCTTGAAGCAGAGGCAGCAGCTTTCACACCAGCTCCATGTCGACACTGTGGGGTGCTGAAGCCACCAACATGGTGCGGGCTTAAGGGATCTATACTGCTCCAGTGTACGCAGGTGCCGCGTTACTTAATCCTTGACGACAGCCGCGTACATAAGGCAGGGTGTGTGACGGCATTGGGCAGATCAGCACTGGACGGTAGAGCAGAAGGATCCAAACACCAACTAAGGTAATGTCCTGTATACACATGTACATACACTTATTAGATGTGAACCATTGGGATGAAATAGTATACTCTTACTTATATGCCCAACCAGCAGTGGTTGTATGTTTATTTACATATTGATATTTAGTAGAAAAGGAAATACACAAGAATGAAGAAACTTGCTTTTGGTTATCAGTTTTGCCATTAAAAGATGAACAGGAAAAGCTGCATCTTAGAAAGCTACTAGTTTAGCTATTACTTCACGTGCAAGCACTGTCGCGATTTAGCGTCGGAGCGCTATTTAATTTGGCATGGCATGTACCCCAAAGGGCGGCACAGTATGGCAAGCGATATGTTCACCCCGATATCGGAGTTTCTTTCTCTGATATCGGAGTTTCTAACTCCGATAGCACACTTATTTAACTCCGATATCGAAGTTATTAACTCCGATATCGAGTTAATAACTTCGATTTTGGAGGGTGAACAAATGGCTTGCCACAGTATGGCATGAAATTTAAAGATACTATTAAAGTGCATAAGACACATTTTAAGACTACTATAACCGGCGCTTCCACAAAATCCACACTCTTTTGGAATCGACGAATTCCTCTATTGGCACACTATTCTAAATTCTTCATCTTTTCGCCAAACGTGATCACCCCCCCCCCCCTCCCTCCCTTATTCTTATTATTTTTGTCATGGCCACTGGTACACTCGCCGTCAGCCTAATGTATAAGAACAAAAAACATCTTATCAATCGTTCTGAATCGACATACATCAGAGTATAGATCGAGTATATGGACCTCTTGGCTTCAGACCAGAGATGCAGTGGCTAATCCACATTTCGCCTCCCCTGCGACGCATGGCCATGGCCATAAGTATGTTAACCAGAACTATTCTGTATAATAAAGATCCCTGTGCTTAGCAGCTCTGCCACCCACAGTGACCACACTCATACAGTGAGCTGATTAACTCTGGAATCCCTTCACAATAAACCCAAAGCACATGATCCCTTTAGTAATACTGGGAATATCACATTGGATTTCAAAAACTATAGAGGATTGCAGGATTATGTTAATAGTAGGCCCTTCTGCACCATTTTGCTAAGGCCCGTGGGAACAAACGTGTTGGGGCATTCTTGATTTGATAAGACTAGAGCTGAACGGCAGAACACATAAAAAAACAGAGCATGAGAAAACAGTCACTGCTCTGTCATTCTAAACCATTATCAGTATTGAGCAGTACAGTCTTATCTCTTGCATTCAGCATAAAAATTACGAACATAATTTCTTTGTTAACGCTAGTATAGTTGAGAGTTTTTCTTCAAACACTATACATTGTAGTGGGTTGTCCACAGTACAAGTTATTATAAACGTTTATACATGTTATCATTCATAAAAATATGTTTGTGTAATTACAAGCTTTTGGTATCAGTTTTCGTTAGGGTACCCCACGCTTATGTTATAAATATATTTTCTGTATATTGTGATGGGTTCAATAAATCCACATTGAAGACACAAAAAGTTGGGTAAAATTTAATTTTTAATTTCCAAATGAGAGCAATTTAGACTGAGATGGAATCTTTATGATACCATAACCAGAATTGTCCGGACAAATGGGCCCGGGCAATTTTCTCATAATTATTTACGTTTCTTGTATCATCTTCTCAAATATTATGTTTAGAACATAATGGCTATTTCCCTTGATTTAACTATCCCCCATGTTGTGTCACATAACCTGAAGTAGAACTTAAGCTAGACATCCTATAAGTACCCTTCTTTTGTTGTCAGGGAAAAGTACAGCCATGGCTAACGTTGTGGGAGAGTTCGTCACTAAAGGTCGTCTAGGCTATTCCAAACCATGGGAGACAGGCACATTTACAGCCAAGGACAACTTCCCTGATTTCTCTAATCACGACAACGTTTTGTCATCTAATTTGACTCCCGAAGTAAGTGTAACCATGTTTTCTCTTCTATTTTTGAACCATCTAGGTCAGCTGTGTTAAACCTGTGAGCCACATACAACCAACAAAATGGATAAGTTTGCAAAGATGACCGGGGCCCAATTTGCCAAAGACAATTACCCTGATCTCAGGAATCATGACAATGTATTGTCTGATTGCATTACTCCTGAAGTAAGTTGGTTTTGGTTCATATGAAATGGGTAATCCTGCATTAATATGACTGTTTTGATTTTTTGTATATGCAGTTGATATTGGTATATTTCCTTTACCATACATGGAATGTAATGAGGAGTATGGCCAATACAGTCATTTAAAGCTTTTTAAACTCATGAAAGTCTGACCAAATTACAACATTTACACAAACTTGATTCAACTTAATGGGAACAGATTTGGTGGTCAGCAGAAGTTGAGTTGATGTATAGCATTTGAATGTAATCTTTTTGAGCACTGATAAACTAGGCGTTCACTTTACTCGTTCTAATTATAAACATAAAAGCTGATTATCCAGTCTCATGAATTGCACCTACAATATTGAAGATTTACTAGAAAAATAATACATTTATTTCCTGACATGTCAAACAGCTAAACATATTTTCTATCTTTCTCATTAGCTGTACGCAAAGTACTGGGACAAAGTTACCCCTCTTGGAGTCACTTTTGACAAGTGCATTCAGACTGGAATGGACAACATGGGCAGGAAGCAACTTGGCAAGAAGACTGGCTGCATCTTGGCTGATGAGTACTGCTATGAGGTGAGAGCTGATGAAAATCACTATACACAACCAAGACCTTGTGATAAAATTTAAATGAAATTTGTAATAACCTAATATGGTATGATAGACACTTTGTACAGATGAAAGTTAGAGGAGAAAGCATAATGATTTTGATCATAATACTGTTCAAATGCAACTGAGAGTAACCACAGTAAATAATTGTTTGGGAATCATTCAAAGTGAATGATATCAAAGTGAAGATAGTATATTCTTCATTGACAATTCATGGCAATTTTCTAATAATTATTGTTCCTTCAACTGCTTACTCAGATGTACAAAGACTTCTACGACAAAGTCATTGAAGAGGTTCATGGTTTCAAGCCCACTGATAAGCAACCAGCCATGGATCTTGATGCTGACAAGGTAAACATTTGCTTTGATAATAGCAATATAATGATAAAATGTCTGTTTGTATAATAAGTTCCATATTTCACCACCTGCAGGCCACTAAAGAGCCAAGAGCATCTAACTCCTGGGCAAAATGAATAAATATTACTCTTTAGAAATATTTTCTTACAAGTTCTCTTCAAACAACCCATGTTTGGTACAGTGAAACCTGGATAATCTGGCCTTCAATAATCTGGCACGCTCGATTATCCAGCTGCTTTGTCAGGGACAGTTCTATATAAGAACATGAATATGCTTCAATAATCTGGCAGATCCAACATCGGGCCATTATTTTCCTGAAACGGGGATCGTCAGATTTTCGAGGTCTCACTGTATCATTTTAAGAGCTCATGGCATCTGTCCCGCATTTTGTTTGTGTTCACAGAGAACCTTCAAGGAGTGGCCATGGCAACATTTCAATCTTTGATAATTATATTTTTTCTAATTTTTGGGAAAAAAATACAGAAATCTGGCAGTGAGAGGAATAGATATGATATCAAAACTTTGCCTGGAAAAATTAATTAAGATGCCTATACCATAGTCCCTACTATACCACAGAGATGCTTTCTATTAGTATAACATTTCTCTCTCTATACCAGCTCGTTGGTGGTGACTTTGATGATAAATACGTCAAGTCCTGCCGTATCAGGAGTGGACGCAGCGTCAGTGGTGTCTGCATGCCTGGTGCAATGTCCCGGGCTGAGCGTCGCCTGGTAGAGAAGGTGGTCAGCGGAGCCCTCACTGGTCTTGATGGTGAGCTGGCTGGCAAGTACTACCCTCTGATGACCATGTCCAAAGAGGACCAGCACCAACTCATCGAGGTAAGCTAATGAAATGATTATTGTGGAATACAGATATCATAATATGGCTATGATTATTCTTTACAGAGTTTTGATTAGAATGGCCCAAGTTACCCTAACATAATTTTGAAATAATGTTACCATATAAATCTTTGATTAGCTTATGTGGGTCCCATGGGATCCCATTTCTGAGCTCTTACTGGACATGAATTACATGTAATATACCAATCCCCTAATATGATAACACAACACTATGTGCGACACATTTAAGTAGGACATTATAAATTCAAAATATCAGACATATCAACTTTAACCTATATTCATTATATATATATGGGTATACTTCATACACTGTAGACATCTCCAGTTTGAAATGGCATGATAGATATTATAATAATTATCTTCTATAAATTATGTGTTTTCTTCTATAGGACCACTTCATGTTTGAGGAGCCCACTGGAAGGCTGATCATCACCACTGGGTGCGCCCGTGACTGGCCCGATGCCCGTGGCATCTAGTGAGTAGCCTACATATATGATTGTCATCTCCTTGAGAGAACAATGCATGTTGGTGTTCAGGAATTCGATTCAAATTCAATTGGGTTAAATCATGACTTAATTGCTGACTATCAGCTGGTCCTATATCTAGAGAATGAGAGTTAAAAAACCAACTAATCTCTTCCTGTACCATATCGGGACATCTGTTTAAAGAGTCTTTGGTATAAAGTAAATTTTTCTCATAAGCCAAATCTAAGTCTTTCTTTTTAAAAGAGTTTAAACATACATTACTTTTCTTTCTCAGCCACAACGCAGACAAGAACTTCCTGGTCTGGATCAATGAGGAGGACCACATCCGTGTCATCTCCATGCAGAAGGGTGGCAACATGAAGGCTGTCTTCAGCCGATTTGCCGACGGTATAAAAAAAGTGAGATATATGCTCTGTCACTATTACAGTTTATAAAACAGTTGGCCGTGCATTATTGCCTCAGAGAAGTCAGCTGCCATTTGTTATAGAGTAACTAGGTTAAAGGCCTTACATTGGCACAGGAAATGTACAATGTCATGGTATCTAGATCAATATAAAGTTTATAAACTATATAACCATTTTATAAAGATAATAGATAACCTGTTCCTCACTTCTTGACTCAGATACATTCTTGCATTATAGGACAACAGACAGTCTCAACATGGAGATCATTATTTTCTATTCTCCAACTAATATTTCATTGTTCTTTGTATTTTCATTGTAAAATTGGGCCTTTTTGCTCTCTTGAACAAAGAGCTGAATTCGTTAGACTCCAGGGAGATTGGCCATAAATTACTGTTATCCCCATAACTTTTACCTTCAAAGTGTTGCTCATATTATTTGTTTAGAACTGACAAAACTAATTCATGCAAAATATCTTGACCTGTCTGCCATCTTTTGTTCTGACTAACTCACATCTGCTCTCTCTCTTCTTAGGTTGAGGAGCAAATGAAGAGCACAGGCCATGAGTTTGTACGTAATGACCGCATCGGCTACCTCTGCACATGTCCCACCAACTTGGGCACAGTTGTCCGTTGTTCCGTGCACATCCAGCTCAAGAACCTTGAACATGATGACCGCTTGGACTCCATCTGCTCTGGATTAGGTCTGGACAAGCGTGGTACCGGAGGGGAGATGTCTGCAACTGTTGACTCTGTCTTTGATATCTCCAACACACAGCGCCTTGGCAAGTCTGAGGTAAGTCTACTACCATCATTTGCATCACCAGGTTTATCAACTAAACAATCAAGTCCTACATGTACTTGCTATAAAACTGACCTCTGAGAAATATTAGTTCTGATAAATGAGGGTATTCATAGTGTTTTACAATATATAAGCCAGATGATCAAGCTTGTTAATTATAGTGTTTATAATAGTATTATATTTGAACATTAGGTTGAGCTGTAGACATGGAGCACTCCGGATACATGTAAATGAACTAAATAGATTGTAGAATAAATAACAATCATTGGTAGTTTAGGCAGCCTTTAAAATAGCAGAGTATGGGTTCAGCATTATAAGGACTGTTGGTGGCATGCACTCAGTTGGCCTATCCTTATCATGTGTAAATACTCATTTCTATATCATACCCATATGTGCTTATAGCGACAAATTCAGAACTGATAAGGATCTTCATTTATTTGTCATAAAATATAACACACAATTGTAACTTGTGATTTTATAAATAAAAATATATTCAAACCTTTTAAAAATTAGGATGATCTGGTTCTTTGGTCATAGCTATTGACAGGATGACCATTTGGCCACCAGTTAGTCTATGTAGACTCAAGATCTAATGGATCTAGTGCAAGAGTGCTGCTTTCAGTGCTTAGAAAGAAGTGTGAGTACTTAAGATGCCATAGAATGGTACCATAAGGGTCTTAGCTCGTCATTAGATATTACTTTTGTTGTTGGGGATGGCCCAATACTATTTTGGACATCTAGCATCTTGCATTTGGCGAGAGATGCACAGTGACCCTCCAGCTAGGCTTTAGGCTGATTAAGCTGCATAGGGTCCTGGCAATGACTAGGTTTGATTGTTCTGTAAAATAACATTCTTCCTCTCTTTTGACTTTTAGGTCGGACTGATCCAGCATGTCATTGATGGTGTTGGCAAGCTGATTGAGATTGAGCAGGCTCTTGATGCTGGAAAGTCCATTGATGATCTCATCCCCAAATAAACAACCCATTTTGATCTAGTATATTCCACCGTGCTAAAATCTCACTGACTGTATGTTGGCTTTTTAGTTTGGTGGCATGACATATTCATTCAACTGCTTAGTTGTCATGATGATACCAAAAGTGACTGTCAACCTTACTGTGCTATACATTAAAAAAAAATCAAAAAAAAAACCTCTTCTTTGTTTTCATCTTTTACTTTTGAGTGAAATAGATAGAAGTCAATAAATAATTGAGTAATTTAACCATGAATCCACTGCATATGTGACCCCCACCTATGATATGTTCAGCATTATGGTACTGTGATACATTATTATCAGCATGATAGACTTCAAACCCTAAACCAATGACATACTTTGTAACACAGTTACAAACAGAAAATAGTGTCAATACTCTCTTAATTCCAACTGATATATGCCACATATGTATTGATGAACACTAGTTGATATTCCATGGCAAAATCAACTTGAAATATAATACCTTCTTAATCTAACATCTTAATTTACCTAAAATTAATTTTAAATCGATGGATTAGCATTGAATGACTTAATATGGAAATAGACACTAATGGTTTATACATAAATGACATGGTACTATAAATCCATGCCAAAAAAGGTATTGCCTTAGATGAACTTCAGAATGAATAGCACTCTGCCCTGACTTTATACAATATAACTGGTTCTTGAGGAAGATCCAAAACCAAATTATATGGGGGAGAGTCTATGCCTATGTACCAGGAGGCTCGAGTAGTTCTGTGTCAACCTCTGCCTTTCTTGTTTGTTTACGTTTCCTTGGAGAGTCCTTTCTCATTTACTATCTGTTTATCTTATGTATAAATTAGATATATAGTTTCTCCATGAGACTCAGAGAAAAAGAACACTACCACCTTTGTCGTTGACTACATGTCAGCCAATCAGAGTGTAATCTATGTATTCTCTCCCAATCAGGATAAGACCCTTACCTCACACCTAAGACAATGAGGTGATTAGAGTGATCAGGATAAGTGTGCCTTGCCTCTTATCTTTGGCAATTGTTCCTAGGTGTGAACAGTGGCTGATAACAGATTTACCCACAATGCACTGCTCTGGAGTCAGGGGTCAGTCAAAAAATGGCGGCCCTCATGCCATGTAGGCTCTCCCCCATATAACAAAGTGATACACATGAGATAAAAAGTCGTTTTCATACAGTAAATGGAGACCGGGCAAAATAGACCCTGTGGACCCAACAAACACCCAACCCAAACTGAATTCTGGGCTCTCAATTCCTTTTTTTTCAAATTAGCTCATATCATGGTTAGAGATAACATGTTTTAGTAGAAAATTAGTATGCTACCCAAAATTTTGTGGAATCCCGAGGGAAAATACAGAAATTAGAGATCACTAATAATAGTGACATAAGCTATGAACTGTATACGATAACGTGCACGAGATTGAAAGCTCATTAGAACGGACACGCGCTCCAATAGGCTGCAGTACTAAAAATAAGCCTAGATAGTGATTGGAATCACACGGAATATTAGAAAAGAAGTTGTTAACTAATTTATCAATTATTGCAAACATCTTATGTTCCTTTACATCTGATAAAAGCAAAACACCATTATGTTTATATAATGTACTTGTTAGTAGAGTATGGAGAAGATTATGTCCTATTTATATTTTTCTTCAGGGTTATATCACGCACCACAATGCTATCACACATATGCCTATATTAGGCTTACATCATACATCATTCTTTATACACCTACATTCCATGAAAATAATTTGAGAATCAGTTTAAATTCCCCCATACTTTATTCATATGCACCTATGACAGATGGGTACCCAAGTAACAAACACAGTGTGGCCCCATGTGGGGCCACAGCGGGCTTCCAATGTGGCCCTCAGTGGGCTGCCCAGCTTGATATGAGCACAGTGGGTTTGGTCATTTGTTTTGCTGTGGCCCCATGTGGGCTAACGAATTTGGGCTTAGCTTGGTTTTTGGCCAGGTTGCCCAACTTGGTCATGTGCCACCAACTATGAAAAAGATGTGTTTTAGATTGATCCAATAATTCCTCCCCCCCTCCTTCTGAGAGAGTGGAAATATTACGCCCTCCCCAACAGCACTCCCACACCGAACAACTTATTGACTAAGAAATCTGAGGTGCTGCTAATGAATGCATCCAAGCTGAATCATACTCTTCCTGTCCAGTTATGGACAAACATGAAGTATGCTATTCAAATTTGAACCATGCAGATTAGACAAGTCACATGCATCTGATCTATAGTAGAATAGATATAGCAGAGATTTTGACCAACATAAGCACTTGTGCAAGCATGCAAATTTGCCCCTGTGTTTTAAAGTGCTGAATCCATTTCTAAGTGGAAACATGATGTTTGAGAGTCATTCCTAATTTGGACTCTATAATAATTAACATGGGTGGGTAGCAGTAATTGTGGAGGCATGTTGGAGGAAAAACCAGGGCTTACATAAGAGGGTCACATAGGTCCCTTTCTAAAGGGAGTCAGGCACTGACTTCATTCAGAAAGAGAGTCAGAAAGAGAGTCATTGCTAATTTGAACTCTGTATAATTAACATGGGTGGCTAGCAATAGTTGTATGTGTATGTACCCCTTTTTCCTGTTCTATTAGAATCATTTCAAATTTAATGTGATTAAAAAAAATCATCAAATTATTTATTTCAAACTGATTTTTAAGTAGAAACACTTTTCAAAAATGATGTTTCCCCTTAGAAATGGATTCAGCACATTCAGAAGGCCCTATATAGGCCGACTTTTATGCTTGCCACCGGAAGTGCCAATGTTTCAAAGTGATAGGAATGGGGTCTATGGTTTAGTGCTACTTAAAAAACCTCATTTTGTCCATTCAATTGGGAACCATCATAATATTTCCAAACTTTTAGAAAATCTGTTCACAACTACTTATTCTGTAACTTAGGGACCTATTTTGGTATCTTTGTACTACCGTAAAACCTCGCGTATAAGCCTAACTTGCGTATAAGCCACACCCTGACCATGGGCCAATCCTATAAGCCGCACCACCGATCTGATTCGCGTAAAAGCTGTGGCTTATATGTGAGGTTTTACGGTAATGAAAATAGGTCCTGCTTTGGACAAAAGCTCTACATATTGTATAATATGGGCCATCTAGTGGCATATTTCAGAACTACCACTCCAGTTTGCCCTGTCCAAACCCCACCTCAGCCAACATCAGGTAACCGACTTTGAAACTGATCGGCGGCCACATCGGGCAGCCTGCTAATTGGGGCCACACCGAAACCCAATGACCCAAACCAACGGGCTCATTACGGGTTTTGATCGGTTTTCCTAATTCGGGCAACCTGTTTGGGCCCTGCCTAAAACCCTGCCCCTAGTGCAGGTAAAACCCAGGTACTGAGATCTGCCCAAGCAAAAACCGATTTGGCCCTTGGTGGGCTTGCTACTAGGGCATCAATAGCATCTATTAAGTTGGTTGTGGGTTTCTTTTGCCCTTAGCTCAAAACCTGGCCGCACACTGGCACTCTGACATCACAAAAGAGCCCCACGAACTGGTTTACAGTGTTGAGTTAATGTACAGGCGTGGATAGCCCCTTCTTAGGGAAGATGGGGTAATACGGGACAGGGTCAAACTGTTTTTTAACGTCAGTGTTATTTTTCGAATGAGAAGATTTTGTAATATCCTAACAATTAAGATACATGATAATTTAAACTGCCCCTCCATTGATAATTGATTAATTCCATTTAAGGATACTGTATACCCTCCTCAACTATAATTTGATGATTTATTGACAGAGCATTGTGTACCATACACCGTCATGACCGTATGTTATGCCTCATTCCAAGTTATGGGGTTTAAAGGCTGGTTGCTAGGGTTGGAATGTGAATGGAACAAAAACGTTCCTTTTTAGGTTATTTTTCTTTAAACAGCCATATTGGATGGAATTCTCTCAGAATTAACATATCTGATGGTTCTAATGTCCTCTAGACATGATTTTCTAGGGAACTGTGTGTCATTTTGTGGATATTCCTCTTAAGGTCTACACAGCTGTTTTAATGTAAAAAAATGTTAATTTTTCATTTTTTACAAATTTTACAATTTTCTTACTTTGAACGGCTCTGTAGACCTTATTAATTGGAATATCCATAAAATGAGACGTGGTTCCCTGCAAAATCATATCTAGATTGCACCCGGATTCCAAACGTGTGGATGGGCTTATGTCTGTGGTTTTATGGTGGCCAAAATATGTGTGGTGCCTAGGCTCTGTCTGCAATGCGTAATGAGAATTGGAAAGAAGGCGAGTCATTTATTGCTGGGGGGGGGGGGATGGTTTTTCACAAGATATCAATCTTTTCCCACAAAAGGCAATCTTGACCCCCCCTTCACCACATACAATGTTGATTCGAATTTTTAGAAATGCCGCACCCCTCCAAAAAAAATAATCGCATACGCCTTTGGAGGTTTTGTCCCCACCCCCCACCGTACAGCATGGAGGTTTTTTTCCCGTTTTGCCCCCCCCTACCCAGAGGAACTGCTTTCCATTAACACCCCCATCCCCTATATCCACCAAGCCCCCTCCCCTTAGCTGGCAAGCTGGCAAACAATGACCCGGCCCTAAATTACAAAAGATCAGAGGCTTAGTGTACCAGTATGCCATATCACTAAGGAATTTCACGACATGCATTGGTATTAGGCCCTCGTGCCAAGAAAATTGGTATAAATACATTTAGCATTCTTCCTGGTTCGACCAGAGCACATCAGGAGAGCAGAGCAAGAGGACCTCTTACTTGAAGACCACAAGGTAATGGTTTTGCCATATCTGCTTTATCACAGCAGTGTGCACCCACCTTCCAATCCTGAGGTAGCCATATTCATGGCTTCCAAGTTTCTTCTGAGAGTAGTTTAGAGCAGTGACTTACGAATTTTCTTGTAATACTATAGAACCCATAGGGTACATGATACTGTGATAGGACCACATAGAATGACAAAAAGACAATACAGTCCAATCCAAAAGACTTTCACTATTGTGTCTGAGACATGTTAGATGCATTTAGCTGCACTGCAATGCATGAAAGTTCATCTTAGAAACTGTTACTACAAGTTAGTATGGGAATGTCTATTGAACCCATGAATGGAAATAATTATGTTGATGTATGATGTATAATATGGTTCAGTTTAAGTCTCTAAAATAATATCATTGTGGCTAAGAATAGAGATGTACAACAGAACAAATAACCTCTGTCCTAAATACCAAAAAAAAACCTGCTCCAGATGAGGTTCTAGTTCTAGCTTTAGTTTCTCCTGTCTCTAAAATATGTTGCCACTTCCAATACCAGTTGTGATGCGTGCTAACGCCAACTTGGGTGTTAGGGATAATAATTGGATATGTACCGGCACACCTGCTCCCACCTGCTGGAGTTATAAAGAACTGCTACCTGCACAGTCTCGGGCCCTGACTGTACGTTTACAGTCTGGGAGATTACTTAGGTCTATGTACCTACACTGGCCTCATACCCTGCTATACTATATAGGCCTACTAGTACCAGCAACCATGGGGGTGTGGGTTCGAACCCCACTCTGGCTTAATTATTAATACTTTTGATATCTGCATATTGCACCTAAATTTAAATGATGTTCCTAGTCACATATCTAATAGCTAATTTAACTGATTCAATTAAGGTGGATTTATGCTTCAAATGGGCTAAATAAATAATGTAAAAAAATGAACCTACCCTTTGCCAAGGACCCATGAGGCCATACACAACCTGGTTCATGATCATGTGACCATAGCTGACCAATCAGTGAGCTACCTATCTCATTAAGAAATGATCCAGGATCCCGGATCATTTTCTAAGTAGGATAGCTTTTATTAGATACAAAATCGTCCAGGCCCATTACAGCCTGACGGCTGCAATGGGCCTGGAGAGCTCGAGGCTGCTACCTGCACTGTAAGAACACTGGGCCTGGAATGTATAGTTAGCTGATCAATGATGGCCGACGTTGAGTAAGCAATGCTAACAGATTCTGTCCATTTGTGGTGAAAATACTTGATATTCTTTACATGATAGCTGGTAGAATCCTAGTTTAGGTATATGTGGTCATGTAGGTGATTGCTAGCCTCATTAAATCAATGCTATAATAGAGAGATCAGCCTGAAATAAAGATTGCAGACTAGGCTAACTATATTGATGTGACAAGGCTAACTCAGTCTGTTGTGAGAAGAAACGACTAGGCTAACTAAGTAATAAGGACTAGGCTAACTAATCCTTATATACATTCTGTTCCTTTACAGTCACAAAGGACCTTCGGTGTAGGTTTTGCAGCGGCTCACTGTGGCGTATTATTGAGCAGATGATAGGACATTATGCATAAACTTCCATGGGCAATCCATGTAAATGGTATATTATAGGCTTCTTTTTATACAACCATGTATTTTGAGTTAGCCTAGTCCTTTATAGTTAGCCTAGTACATGCAACATGTTCCTTGTTATGGGTTCAAAACTACCCCACATACCCCTACCCCCACTCCACATACCCCAACCCCACATATTCCTGCCCCACATACCCCTACCCCACATACCCCAACTCCACATATGCTAATGACCTTTTATTGGACATAAGCACCACTCAGCATGTGGGCTCGCCTTCAGATGGGAGATTCACTATACCGTAATTCAAGATAGTTCAAGAGAAACACACTAAAACGGTCTTACAAGAAACGACTCACCTAGTAATACAAGATAGTTCCTATTGACTTTGCACTGGAAATGTGTGGACCGTAAAGTAGACAAAAAACGATTCTAGTACTCCTCAACTTTTTGCTTAGATTTAAATTCAAAATTTAGAATACCTAGAACTGGATATCTGGAATATTTCTTTGTGTAGCATGCATACGAATATCCTATCTTTCAATTCCCATTGTTTTTTGCATATTGAGTGAATTTTGTAAAATTGGTAAATGTAAAAATTGAACTTTTATTATCTTGAAACAATTATAACCCATCAGGAGGCGTCGCATGAGACTCGGTAGGGTATCCTGAGTCAATTATATTGGGAGGATTCCAAAAACTATAGAGGATTGTGAGACTATGGCAGTACTGTGCCATTTTGCCAAGGCATGTGTGAACAAATTTATTGGGGAGTTCTTGATATATTTAATTTGTCTTATACAAGAAGCATATTTGAGAGGTTTTATATTTTGCAAAGGAATGTATAAATTGGCAGTGCTGTATGTATAGTAATCAAATGTTGATACGCTGTCCCACTGATTCATATAATAGAGCAATGAAATCCAAAGCCGAGAACCCTCAGGGATCACAGGTTTAGGCTGCCTACAGTAGACATATGGGGTTCTTCTCTCGGGATAATCATCCTCTGATCAAATGTGTCATGTAGAGAACTATAAAGAAACTAGTCCACATTTAATACAATAAAATCTCTGGAAAGTGTATACCGTAATATTCATATTTGATACTACACTAAAGGGGGTGAACACCAACAATTGAACTGAAAAGCATGACAATAAAGTGCAATAAATGCACGACTATACTAACTGTAATATATGTCATAAAAATATATCAATCTTGTAGTAATCTAGGGTACCATTACAATGATGTACCAGGCGGTCTTCAGTGAGCCAGAGCTGTTACCCCAGCAGTTACAAATACAAGTCAGGCACGTATTTAATATGGTCTTATAGTGCTAAAATTAGATGTCAAGGCCCTTATACCCTTGGTTAGTGTTCTTTTTATCCCCAGGAAAAATTGGTGCCATTACTTTAACACTTTTAGAATGACCACAACTGTAGTCAAAAATGAAAGACAAATAATCCGGAAGTATATTGATTAAACTAGAAACCCTGTAAGTACCCTTCTTTTGTTGTCAGGGAAAAGCACAGCCATGGCTAATGATGTGGGAGAGTTCGTCACTAAAGGTCATCTAGGCTATTCCAAACCATGGGAGACAGGCAAATTTACAGCCAAGGACAACTTCCCTGATTTCTCTAATCACGACAACGTTTTGTCATCTAATTTGACTCCCGAAGTAAGTGTAACTATGTTTTCTCTTATATCTTTAAACCATCTAGGTCAGCTGTGTTAAACGTGTGAGCCACATACAACCAACAAAATGGAAAAGTTTGCAAAGATGACCGGGGCGCAATTTGTCAAAGACAATTATCCTGATCTCAGGAATCATGACAATGTATTGTCCGATTGCATTACTCCTGAAGTAGGTTGGTTTTGGTTCATATGAAATGGGTAATCCTGAATCAATATGACGGTTTTGTTTTTTTGTATATGCAGCTAACATGGGCATATTTCCTTTACCATATATGGAATGTATTGAGGAGCATGGCCAATACAGTCATTCAAAGTTTTTTAAACTCATGAAAGTCTGACCAAATTACAACATTTACACAAACTTGATTCAACTCAACAGCAAGAGATTTGGTGGTCAGCAGAAATTGAGTTGATGTATAGCATTTGAATGTAATCTTTTTGAACACTGATATACTAGGCATTCACTTTACTCATTCAAATTATAAACATAAAAGCTGACTATCCAGTCTCATGAATTGCACTTACAATATTGAAGATTTACTAGGAAAAGAATACATTTATTTTCTGACACGTCAAACAGCTAAACATATTTTCTATCTTTCTCATCAGCTGTATGCAAAGTACTGGGACAAAGTTACCCCTCTTGGAGTCACTTTTGACAAGTGCATTCAGACTGGAATGGACAACATGGGCAGAAAGCAACTTGGCAAGAAGACTGGCTGCATCTTGGCAGATGAGCACTGCTATGAGGTGAGAGCTGATGAAAAGCACTATACACAACCAAGTCCTTGTGATAAAATTTTAATGAAATTTGTAATAACATAATATGGTATGTATGACTTCTTTGTAGAGATGGATTTTATAGGAGAATGCATAATGATTTTGATTTTAATACTGTTAAGATTTTAATACTGTACTGAGAGTAACCACATTAAATAATTGTTTGGGAATTATTCAAAGTGAATTATATCAAAGTGATGATAGCATATTCTTCATTGACAATTTATGGCAATTTTCTAATAATTGTTCCTTCAACTGCTTACGCAGATGTACAAAGATTTCTACGACAAAGTCATTGAAGAGGTTCATGGTTTCAAGCCCACTGATAAGCAACCAGCCATGGATCTTGATGCTGACAAGGTAAACATTTCCTTTGATGATATCAATCTAATGATAAAATGTCTGTTGTATAATAAGTTCCGTACTTTCCATGCAGTTTGGTTTAGGAACCGACCAAAATGTTTGTCAAAATGAAAAGGCCATAGTATCTCGTGTATCTGCTACGAAAAGGTCATGCATATTTTGTTAATCTTTTTTGTTTTCCTAATGGATAGACTAACATTTCTATATTTGATTGAGGAACATTAACCTTTTCACCACCAGCTAGGCACTAAGGCACCCAGAGCATCTAACTCCTGGGCAAAATGAATTAATAGTACTCTTTAAAAATATTTTCTTACAAGTTCTCTTCAAACAACCCATGTTTGGTAACAGTGAAACCTCGATAATCTGGCCTTCAATAATCCGGCACCCTGGATTATCCAGCTGCTTTTTCAGGGACAGTTCTATACAAGAGCATAAATATGCTTCAATAATCTGGCAGATCCAAGATCCGGCCATTATTTTCCTGAAACGGGGGTGGTCGTTTTTTTGAGATCTCACTATATCATTTTAAAGCTCATGGCATCCTCTGTCACGTCCCACATTTTGTTTGTGTTCACAGAGAACCTTCAAGGAGTGGCCATGGCAAAATTTCAATTTTTGATAATCAAATTTTTTCTTATTTTTGGGAAAAGTATACAGAAATCTGGCAATAAGAGGGTTTAGACATGATATCAAAACTTTGCCTGGAAAAATTAATTAAGATGTCTTGGAATTTATTTCATGCCTATACCATAGTCCCTATTAAACCACAGAAATGCTTTCTATTGGTATAAAATAACTCTCTCTATTCCAGCTCGTTGGTGGTGACTTTGATGATAAATATGTCAAGTCCTGCCGTATCAGGAGTGGACGCAGCGTCAGTGGTGTCTGCATGCCTGGTGCAATGTCCCGGGCTGAGCGTCGCCTGGTAGAGAAGGTGGTCAGTGGAGCCCTCACTGGTCTTGATGGTGAGCTGGCTGGCAAGTACTACCCTCTGATGACTATGTCCAAAGAGGACCAGACCCAGCTCATCGAGGTAAGCTAATGAAATGATTATTGTGGAATACAGATATTATAATATGGCTATAATTATTCTTTATAGAGTTTCAATTAGAATGGCCCAAGTCACCCTAATGTAATTTTGAAGTAATGTTACCATATAAATCTTCAATTAGCTTATCTAGATCTGGGTCCCATGGGAACTCATTTCTGAGCTCTTACTAGACATGAATTATATTTGATATACCAATCCCCCAATGTGATAACATTATACTATGTGGGACACATTAAATTTTAAGTAGGATATTACAAATTCAAAATATCAGACATAGCAACTTTAACCTATACTCATTATATGGGTATCCTTCATACACTTTTGAAATGGCATAATAGATGTTATGATTATCTTCTATGAATTGTGTGTTTTCTTCTATAGGACCACTTCATGTTTGAGGAGCCCACAGGCAGGCTGATCATCACCACTGGGTGCGCCCGTGACTGGCCCGATGCCCGTGGCATCTAGTGAGTAGCCTACATATTATGATTGTCATCTGCTTGAGAGAACAATGCATGTTGGTGTTTAGGAATTCTAATCAAATTCAATTGGTTTAAATAATGACTTTATTGCAGACTATCAGCTGGTCCTATATATCTAGAGAATGAGAGTTAAGAAACCAATTGATCTCTTCCTGTACTATATAGGGACATCTGTTCAAAGAGTCTCTGGTATAAGGCCACTTAAAATTGATTATCAGCTTTGCAGACACTTTTTGGAAAAAAATCGGTGAGGGAGGGAGGCTTTTTATTTTATTTGATATACTTTATCTTGGGGGTGCGGGAGGGCCTTTTTTCTTTTTTTTTTGCATAAATTGATGGTCTGCACATATAAATAAGGTCTAAAATGCCCTTTAAACTTCGTTTCTACCCCTACAATCAGCTGAGATATTGATATTTTTGCACCAAGTCTTCTAATTTTTTTTAGATGCGCCCTTTTTCGGCCTTTTTTTTCTTAAAATGTGAAAAAAAAGACCAATGCGGCCCTTTTTAGAGGATGCGCGCGGTGTCCGCAAAGCTACTAATCTATTTTAAGTAGCCTAAAGTAAATTTTTCTCATAAGCCAAATTTAAGCCCCTCTTTTGAACAGAGTTAAACATACATCACTTTTTTTTCTCAGCCACAACGCAGACAAGAACTTCCTGGTCTGGATCAATGAGGAGGACCACATCCGTGTCATCTCCATGCAGAAGGGGGGCAACATGAAGGCTGTCTTCAGCCGATTTGCCGACGGTATAAAAAAAGTGAGATATATGCTCTGTCACTATTACAGTTTATAAAATGGTTGCCCTTGCATTATAGCCTCAGAGAAGTCAGCTGCCGTTTGTTATAGAGTAACAGTGCACGCTGAGTTGCTGCAACTAGGTCAAGGGCCTAATTCTGGCACAGGAAATGTACAATGTCACAGTTTCTAGATCAATATAACGTTTATAAACTATATAACCATTTTATTAAGATGATAGAAAACCTGCTCCTCACTTCTCAACATCATTTTCTATTCTCTAAATAATATTTACTGTTCTTTGTATTTTCATTGTAAAATTGGGCCTTTTTGCTCTCTTGAACAAAGAGCTCAATTCAATAGACTCCTGCGAGATTGGGCATAAACTACTGTTATCCCCATAACTTTTACCTTCAAAGTATTGCTCTTACTATTTGTTTAGAACTGACAAAACAAATTTTCACAAAATATCTTGACCTGTCTGCCATCTATTGTTCTGACTAACTCACATCTGCTCTCTTTTCTTAGGTTGAGGAGCAAATGAAGAGCACAGGCCATGAGTTTGTACGTAATGACCGCATCGGCTACCTCTGCACATGCCCCACCAACTTGGGCACAGTTGTCCGTTGTTCCGTGCACATCCAACTCAAGAACCTTGAACATGATGACCGCTTGGACTCCATCTGCTCTGGATTAGGTCTGGACAAGCGTGGTACTGGAGGCGAGATGTCTGCAACTGTTGACTCTGTCTTTGATATCTCCAACACACAGCGCCTTGGCAAGTCTGAGGTAAGTCTACTACTATCATTTGCATTACCAGGTTTATCAACTCAACAATCAAGTCCTACATGTACTTGCTATGAGACGGACCTATGAGAAATATTAGTTTTGATAAATGAGGGTATACATAGTGTTTTACAATATATAGGCCAGATGATCAAGCTTGTTAATTATAGTGTTTATAATAGTGTAGGGTTGTGAAAGTATGACACGAACACAGGTTCTAATTCGGTTTGAATGCAACAGGTTTTTATTCAGTCTCACGATCTCTTTATGTTCTCATTCGAACACGGCCTCGAAGGTAGGATTCAATATTGTACAGGTTTATCAACGGACAAGGTTTGATGTGTACAGATAGCGTTCTAGCTAGTTTGAAGTCAGCAAAGCTGGATGTTCTGGTCCTACCCCAGAGTAGCTGGTGCAGGAGCCAAAAAGTTGGAGGGTTGTAGGTGGCCAATGGTCGAAAAGGATCGAAGTATAAAAGGGTGTGGGTCTGAGATCATCCGGGGGACGAACTCCCAGAGGTGGCCAACCTCTGCCTCTTATATACCCAGAGTGCGGACCAAGCAGTGTCGACGTGGCACTCCACCGGCGCGCCTTCTGGAGTGCCCCACTTGGCTCCGCTACCGGATAACCAAACAGGGGCATAGGTGTTGCCACTTAGCATTCAAGCGATGCCATTCCCGCTCCGACTCCACGAACCCATGTATACACGTATTATTTGTGCCCCTACAATAGTATTATATTTGAACATTAGGTTAAGCTGTAGACATGGAGCACTCCGAAAGAATACATGTGTAATAAACGATACTTTGTCTCTTTATGATATTGGTAGAGTATCAATTAAAGAACAAAGTCGACACAGTTCGGATCAAGTGTTACAGGTTGCAAATCGGGTTTATTCAGAAAACCTAGACAAGCAGTATCTATGTGTGCGAACTCCCTATAGAGTTCGGAACGGGTCAGTAGGCTAATCAGCCGTAATGATCACGGGGTCTCCTCACCAGCGTGGCTCAGAGTAACCGACGAGTACCGTCAGATGCTGGGTATATATAGGCAGCCAGCCTGCGCGCGCACACGCAGACCGGAAGCCTATAGCGACCTCTGTCCATACCCCAAGCCCGGGGTAGGTGCTGCCACCTACCGTCGGACTGAAGGGTTCGGACTGAGCTCGCAACACAGCATCCAACAGCACTCGTCATATAACATACCCGTATAACCCTAGCCCCTACACTACCCCCTACCAGATAATAACCGGGAGGTAAAAATTAATTAAGGTTAAAGTCCGAAAACACTTCGGACTGGCATTATCTTATAAATACCACCTTAGGGGTTCATTTAAGTTATACCTTACAAACAATATGACGTATACTATTGAACACAAAAAGGTATTAATTACACACATTTCTACATATATAGACCGTAATGACAATTACGCCCCATTCCCTAGGATAGATGGAGTTAATCTATACATATAGTATTCAAACACTTGAAAAAGTACAATATCACAGTAAAAAAATTTCGTCCCTTCAGGACCCCGAGCTAATTACACTCGTAACGAATAATACTTATAAGTGATAAACAATATCACTTCTTTTAAGGTTTTAAAGACATATTAAAGTATTATTACAAAGACATCATACGTGGTTTTGTAGCGAAGATCCGGATCCTCTGTTGATGGTGTTGCATTCCGCCCGGCTTTCAGAACCTACTTCGTTCAGCTCTTACTCACCGGAACGAGAAAGTTCATAGCTCATGCTCGGGAGCTTTTTAGGTGATAAATAGAAAAAAAAAATAGTCCTGCCTCCAGGCGATCTTCGGACTTATAATTAGGAGCACTCGGTCCTGATATCCAGAGTTTATATTAAAAAAAACATCGTGTATCGGATCCATGTTGGTAAAGTGCTCCAGTCCCGAGTTCAGCGTCCCCTCCGGATCTCCTTGTCCTCCTCCGTCAGTACCACCTGGCAGACTGGATCCTTGCGTAGCCAGCCTGCCGCGTTCCTCTGTCCGGACACTCCTAAACCCTTTCTAAGGGTGTTTTGCTTGTAGGGGTGGTATACTTAGAATACCCCCCCTTTCTCCTAATCGGCTCCTAGAATAGGATAATCCTATCCGGAGTCCGACTCGTCTTCGGAACCGGGTTTAGCCGGCTCCTCTTCCTCCTCAGAGTCCGACGCAGCTTCCGCCAGAGTCAGCTCCTGGAGCCAGAGCTCGATTTGAGCCCGAGTTCCATCCCACTCGTGCATTTCATGCGCGAAGCAGTCTCGGAACCGACGACGTTCGTGGTCCAGTTTTTCCTCGGCGTTCTTAACTGCCAACTTTTGCTTCTTCCTTTCGGTTTTAGCAGCACATCGTTCAGTCCGAGCATTTTCACGCTCTTCCTGTACGGACTCCGTAGCCGCTGCCTTCTGGGTAGCGACCTCCCTCTGATGGAGATGATGCACCGTGTTTAAGGACAACATCGCCACCTCCTGACTCAGGCCAGCAAGCAACCGATGAAAGTTGTCTTGCCATTGACCGAAGGCCTCCTGTCCGGCTTCATAGGAAGTGAAGTCGGAGGGAGGGAACGAAGGAGGGCTCTTCAGTCGCAAGACTAGACGCCCCTCCTCTGCGGTCTCGGGTGGGAGATCCGGGGTCTGAATTGGCTTCGGCGTTTTCTTTGCTGGAGCCTTCGTCCTACCGGTCTGGGTTAGAGTCTGCGACTCCTCACCCGGAACCATGTCATTCTCGGGGAACTCCTCTGCGAAGGACCCCATCGTGCTGGAGTTCGGATCCTCCGGAACAGACCGAGGTGGCCTGCCCTGGGGACCCTTCTTCCAGTCAGTCGTATGAGAAGTGAATGCCGGCCCTTTATAGCCCGGATCCGCCTTCTCCATAACGGATTTCCTTTCATCCGTTTTGGCCTTTTTAGAGTCGGCCTGCTCCGAAGACCCACTAGGTCTCTTCTGAGCGCGCCGCACCTTTCGCGTACTGGTACGTTTCTGGTACTCCTCGAATTCATCGAAGAGCTCACCTTCCGGAACCCGGTTGTAGTTGCCGTCCGGGTTTACCTTGTAAAAGACCCGGACCTTTCCTCTCTCGTTGGTGCCAAAATCCACCTCGAGATTCTCATTTCGGCCTACTACCCCGAAATGGGAGTAGACTTCCTGATGGGCTGTCTGGATGCGTTCCGCCGCGATCTCCAGAGCCAAGCCGTGCTGCTTAGCAAGATGCCTGATGATATCGGCTCTCGTGTAGAACCAGCCACCATTCGGACAACCCTTGCTCTGCTTTGTACCCACACTCAAGCAGTCATACCGCATGTAATGAAGCAAATGATAGCGGGTAATATGCCTTGCGTACCGAACCTTGCTAGGCCAAGTTCGGGGCGTTTCCAGTGTCTCGTCGATGTTCAGACAAGGCTCAAAGGGGCACTTGCTAAATGGATGCCATCTAGCCATAGCCCATGCCAACTTAGCTTTCTGGAAAGGCGAATGGTATTTAGTACTACCATTTCGGACCTTGTCCAGGAGCTCAAAGTGGTACAACTGTACCGACTTATCGAGTGGATCAGTCTTAATCCACTCCTCGTCATCGTAGAGACCGTCAGGACCCACCTCCTCCGGATGGTGTGAGGACCGCTTGTCCTTGACGCAGTCGTTCACACACATGGGTTTAAAGTACTTAAACCCACTTGCAGCATTGGCTCGGAGTGCATTCCGGACCAGAACCTGAAGTTCGTCGTCCGGGATTGTATTTTCATCCAATCCCTTCAGAACCGCTTCTACCTCCTCGTCGGATCGACCCCCCTTCCGAGAGGTTACCTTGATGGTCTCTTGTAGGTATTGGTGCCTACGATTGGCCTTTTCCATGCGACTAGTGTCTGCAGACCTAGCCGCGGCCGTGTTCTGTTGGATCATTTCATCCTCCAGAGTAGCATCCAGAATGGACTCTTTGGTCTTCTGTTCCATACTCCGAGCCAGCTTCATTGCTGGCGTCAGATGTCTCTTCTTCTCCCGCCGGTTATGCACGGTGTGGTACTCCGCTGCAGTTTGCAGGTCGTACTCCAAGGCCGCGATAAGTTCGGGACGTCCCTCGGTCTCAGCAACTAAGCGAGCTGTCTCTGACTTTTTGCTGAGATCGTCCATGGCCGCAGTTAAGCGATCTGGGAACCAAGCCGGGAACCTGGCAGACAACTCGTCCAGCCCCCGGAAGGTTCGCATTTGGATCAGATCGAAGGATCTGACCTCTGTTGCGCTCATCTGATCGATGATAGCACCTCGGAGCAGGGATGGGACGTCGGCGTCCTCCTTCTCCCATGCGTCATGCTGGTGTGGAGCGAGGATTTGCACCCCCGATCCAGTTGGACCACCACCTGCAGCCTGGTCCAGTTTTCCGGCTTCCTCCGAAATATCCATGGTATTGGATGGTTCCAGAGCAGGCTCGGTAGGCTGTTGAGGAGTATCCACTCGGACGGGTACCTCTTTTGGAGGAGGTAACTCCACCCGAACGGGTACCTCCTTTCTTGGCTCCAGGGGTGTCGGGAGGTTGAAGGTGATGCTAGACAGCACATCCTGCACTACCTGGACCGTATGGGCTGCGGATGATGTATCCATAGTTTCCTCGGTCCGAGGTGCCTCGGGAGGAACTGCCGTTTTTGGACGGCCTCCCCCATGTCCCTTAGTACCAGCCATCGCAGCGGCTGTAGCAGCTACTGCTGAGCTGTTGTCCAGCCCTCGCGAGAAGGACAACACGTCAATGGCTGGGGTCGGAGTAGCTGTGGTTACAACTGCCTTCCCACTACCTTTCCCCTTGGCAGGGATCGGTAGGTTGGACTTACTGGGGCCCGGAGTCTTGACAGCTTTAGTGCTGTCGGACGTCGGCCCCTTCCCCGGCTGGTCCTTAGCACCAGGCTTCGGATCAGCTTTCTTTTGACCCTTAGGCACCTTCGTAGTAGGAGCCTTGGGGTCAACCGTCTTCGGATCCTTGGAGGCCGCTGCAGTGGCAGCCTTAGAACCCGGCTTCTTCGTACTCGCAGTACTTTCCTTCTTCGGAGCGGGCTTTTTAGGCTCGTCCTTTCCCGGAGGCTTCTTCCCAACACCAGTGTGTTTGATAGCCTTGGTACTAGCCTTAGTATCGGCCGACTTGGACCGATCTCGGGTAGCACCCTTCCCACCGCGCGTCCTCGGACGTGAAGTGTCGGAATCACTCCCACTCCCCATAGACAGTTTGCGAGCAACCGTCTTCTGGAGGTTTGGTGATATACTGAGACTGCACATCTGGGAGGGACGTACAGTCGTCTCGGTAGGATCCGCCGCTACCTGGGTGTAGGCGAGTCCTTGCAGCACTCCGGAGTCCTCGCTGCCGTCCGGCGACGGGGACTTTCGGATCGGGGACACGACCGGATCTACACGGAGTTCCGCTAGTGTCTGGCTCAACTCATCACCACTAGGGCTCTGAGCATCCATTGTCTCCTCGGTGGCGGATGCCACCTCGGAGTGTCCGGTGATTGACGGAGCTGTTGCTCGGCCATCCTCACTACTGCACAGTGTCTTTCGACGGGAGTTTGACGGGGAAACCACTAGTTCCCCGTCTCCCTCTTTGTCTCAGACGCACCAGGAAAGAGTACTCACTGCTTACAACTCTTTTACTGACTTTTCTCCTCTTCTAGCCGTCCAAAACACCAACTTCCCCGCTGCCGACCAACACCGCTATTGACCGGGGCGAGCCCAAAATCAATATGGCGTTCCCTCGCTTTTGTTTTTAAAACAAAGCGCATGCGCAGCGTCTCGCGTGATTGGACGCGATCCCGTTACCCGGTGTGACCCAATTACTGTTTAATCAGGTCACGACCTTTCCCGCCCGCGGCTCGGGCTCGAGGGATCACACTGCTACGTAGGCGGCTCACAAAAGTCAAAATATACTTCGAATAAAGAGCTCATCAGGAGTATTAGTGGATATTTATGGGAAATCGAAGATTACCCCACCGGATTATCCGTCCACCACCCTCGGGGAGCACTCTTACATTCTTTTCCTCTTGACTCTGAGCGCCCCTGTTGGTAACATACATATAACATATAGGACAACACAGGACAACACACTCGTTGTGTAAACAAGCTAGGTTACAGCCCCTCTAGCCACCAGCCTTGGGCTTCGCCGAACGGGTTTCCCGTCCACCTCTCGTAACCTGGCCGAAGGACACTCGTTCTTAACTAAAACTCCAGCCTTGATTTTAGTTTTCCGTGCCCTTCTTCCTTCGCCTGCCGAGACTTTCTTTTTCACGGTCTTCCGGAGCTTCTTTCGTACCACTCTCTTAGGGGTATCCGCTGACACCCCTTCCAAAGGTACAAATTTAGCCTCCGAAGTTCCCTTTTCCACCTCCGTTTCCGGGGTGAGCTCCCTTCCAGCCCAAGCACGCAACCGAGCCACATGGCTCGTCCGGATGCGTCCTGCTTCGGACTGAATCAACACAGTCGTTTGACTGATACATTTAACCACGGTGTGTGGTCCATCCCAATTATTCGCCAGCTTGACGTTGCAGAGCGGTTCGTGTAGGCGGATCACTCTATCCCCCACTACGAATCGTCGCAACTTCAATCCGGTGTCGTAACCCACCTTCTGCCAATTCGCAGCTTTGAGCAAATGAGCCCTAACTGTTTCGTAGGCAAATTTGAACCTCTCTCGTAGAGATTCTACAAACAGCACCGTACATGGTGCTTCCGGACTGATCCCTACCACCCCGAATACTAAATCCGCCGGCATGATCAAGTCCTCTCCGAACACCAAGAGGTTCGGTGTGCAATTTGTCGAAGTGTGGACCGTATTGTTATACGCATGCACCACAAATTCGCACTGATCATCCCAATCATCCATATGGGAGTTCACTAATGGCTTCAAAACCTGGATCAAGGTCCGATTGAACCGCTCCACCTGCCCGTCGGACTGTGGTCGGTACGGATTGGTCCGAGTTTTGCATATAGCCAACTGATGGCACATAGCTGCCCATAGTTTGGACTCAAATTCTCTCCCTTGATCGCTATGTAACATCAAGGGAGCCCCCAGATGGAGGATCCACCCCTTCACCAATGCTTCCGCACAAGTAGCAGCGGTATGATCCTCGAGTGGGTACACTCGGGTGTATTTCGTATAGTAGTCCGAGACCACCATCATACACGTATTACCTTTTGGAGTGGGTTTAACTCCACTGATAATGTCCACAGCTATTCGAGCAAATCTCACTCCGAATAGCTCTTGTTGCAGTGGCAATTTTCCTAGTCCAGGACCAGGTTTGCCTAAACAACAGGCCGGACAGGTCTCGATCCACCTTAAAAGGTCGCCTGACATGCCGGGCCAGTAGTATCTCCGACTCAGCCTTTCCAACGAGCGTTTCTTTCCGAAATGCCCACTAGTGGAATGGCCGTGGCAGTAGTACAGGATGTCTTTCCTCATAGCAGCAGGGATTACCATTTGTAACACCCTCCGCTTTCCGGGACAAGTCTTCCACCTGCACAACAACGAGTCTCGGACCTCCAGTTCGTGGAACTGAGCCAAGAAACGTCGCATTTCACGGTTTTCCAGTGATATTTCGGGTCTCACTGGACAGACCCCAGTAGGGACAAGCTCCCTCAGTCGTGCTATGGTAGGATCGGCTATCTGGTACGTCCTTATAGTGTCGGTGGACCAATCCAACAGGTTTTGCAACAACCCATCATAAGGCAAACGCACACTTGCTACCACAGCATTGTGAGCACCACAATCCCCACACTCCGGAAGCACACAACGGCGTACCGGACGTCTACTCAGGCAGTCAGCATTAATATGCTTCGTGCCCGCTCGGTGCTGGATATGAGAGTTTTCCAGTCCGAACTCGCTGAGGTGATTCAACCACCGACCAATCATTCCCTCGGCGTCCTTAAAATTAAGGAGCCACCTCAAGGCCGAATGATCGGTACGGAGTGTGAAATTCCTTCCATATAAGAAGTGCCGAAACTTCTTCGTGTACACCACTACTGCGAGCAGCTCTCGCTTGGTAGTACAATAATTTCTCTGTGCCTTGTTCATACTGTTACTAGCGAACGCCAGCGGGACCTCTACTCCGTCCTGGATTTGGGACAATGCGGCCCCGATGCTCTCATTGCTCGCATCAGTGTCAAGGATGAAATGCCCCTTCTCCGTAGGGTATCTCAGCACCGGGGTGGTTCGGAACAACGCCTTAATCTCTTTGAAGGCTTCATTCTGTTCCATCCCCCATGGGAAGGGTTCTTTTTTTCTCCCCGTAGTCCAATGGCTCAACCGTTGTAATGGCTGAGACACCCTAGAGAATCCGGGGATGAAGTCCCTGTAATAGGAACAGAACCCTAAAAAGGATCTGATATCCTTTGGTCCTTTTGGAACTTCCCAAGTCTCCACAGTCTCCAATTTAGCCGGATCAGCCTGCACACCCTCGGTGGAGATGATCCGGCCCAAATAGACCATGGACTTCCGAAAAAGTTCACATTTCTTCGGCTTTAATGTCAAGCCATTGGACCGAATTCGCTCCAAAACCTCTCCGAGGTTCAACGCACACTCTTCAAAAGTCTTGCCAAAGACAATGACATCATCCAAGTATACCAAGCATTTGCGCCACAACAGATCACTCAGAAGAGTTTCCATCATAGCCTCAAAAGTGGCCGGGGCGTTGCACAACCCGAAGGGCATCAGCTCAAACTGATACAGTCCAATGTGACTTGTAAAAGCCGTTTTCTCTTTATCCTCCTCCTTCATTCCGATCTGCCAATATCCGGACTGCAAATCAAGGGTGCAGAACCATTGGTTCCCACCCAAAGAGTCCAGAGTCTCATCAATCCGGGGGAGAGGATATGCATTTTTCTTGGTTACCCCATTCAGGCGCCTATAGTCGATACAAAATCGGATAGACCCGTCCTTTTTAGTAACCATCTGGACCGGGCTGGACCAGGGGCTAGTGCTAGGCACGATCACCATCTGTTCCAACATGGTCTTCACTTGTTCCTCTACCACCGCTTTCTTACCCAAAGGCAAGCGTCGGTAAGGCATCTTGAAAGGCTGTGCATCACCCGTATTGATAGAATGCAACACTTTGTCGGTTCGGCCCAAAGGCTCCCCCTCCACCTGCCATGCATCCTGATACTTCACTACCAGCCTCCTAAGGGAGTCGAGATCCCTCCGATCCGTCAAATCCGTTTCGGAGATCATTTTCTCAAGTCCCTCACTCAGAGCGGTCGGAGAAGGGTCACCCTTCATGCTCACCTGTCCAGCAGGCATCACTGCCTCACTGGTGAACACCTTCCCCAGTATTGTATCTTTCTTTAGATACTTCGGTTCCAACCCGGGGTTAGAAACCGGCACTACGGTCCAAGCACCATCACCCACGAGGGTGTCCATGCCCGTCAAACCGATACTACCCAACATGGCCACATCCGGCTCCACAACTGCCTCTTCCTCTCTCCTAAGCCCCTTGCTTCGGACCAGCACGTCACACGTCTGTCCGGGAGGAATCTTTACAGTTTGGACCACCGTTGCCACTGTCGACACTTGTCGGAGCACACATTGCTCTACCGCACGGTACGGGTGCTCTATTAGGAGTACCCCTGTACCCGGATTCAGGACCGCGTCATACAACGCCGAAAAATCCAATCCGAGTATACCGTCGTCTGCAATATCCGCAATGGTGGGAGAAGCCACATACTCCTTCCCCCCAATTCGGAGCGGTATGAACGCGCGCCCATACGTCTGCATACTTGACCCATCGGCCGAACAGGCGTTTACCCTCGTTTTGAAGTTATCACGACTATCCGGCATAAGAGCATAGAAGTTAGAGGAGATAAAGGAGTGGCTAGCTCCCGTATCTACTAAAAATTCGCCCGCTCTACCGGCCACAGTAACAGACACATACCACCGCCTCCCCCCCAGCGGAGACGGGTTTACAGTAAAGCGTTTAAAATCCTTCGGAGCAGCCAAATCAAGGCCGTGTTTCTTCAAATGGTCGAAACATGGATGATCCGGGGAAAGCTGGGTACTCCCTACCCACACGGTGTCTGTGACAGCCGCAACTTCCTCGTTCCTATCCGTAATGGGCCTCCCTGCTTCATTGCCGGGCAACTGTTGGACCGGAATGTTAACCAGGCCGGCATCCGAGCCCCTCAAGCTCGAAGCCACCCCTGATTCCCTTCCTGCCTTCGGAATTTCACTAGGCTCTACCTCTCTGGTATGTTGGCGTACATCATATACAGGGGTCGTCCGCTCGCCTTCTCGGACCACCCCCTCTAGTTTCCCTCCTTTCCGGGAACTTTCGGAGTCGGAGCCGTACACTCCGCAGCAAAGTGACCGATCTCCAGGCACCTATAGCACTTGGCGGTCCGCCGATTGATCTTCCTCCGGTTAGGCTGTGTAGCCCCCTGAATGGAAGTCGTCATCTTCTCAAACAGCGATGTGAAAAACGCTGCGTCCATTATCGGAGCTTTTGGGTCCGATGATTCCTTCTTCGGAGGAGGGTTTCCACCCCCTTCCGGCTTCCTATTTTTCCACGGCGTTTTAGAGGAATTCCCATTCCTCTTAAACTGAGCTGCAGAAGCTATCGCTCCCTCTTCCTCACTGCCCGAACCATCAGACTGCTCCGGAGAACACTCTATGATGGCCGAGGCCCGGGTGGGCACCCGGTCCCCTAACAGTGACTTCTTGAGAGCATGTATGTCGATGGCCTTAAAAAGGTCATCTAATGATGTATCTGCTCTCCACGTATCATACACCACATGTTGTATTTCTGGGTCCCTCAGTCCAGCAACAAACTGAGAGAACAATTCCTTAGAGAATAAGGCATCATGGATTCCTGAAGCTGGATGTACCTTCTTCAGGAGTCTCATCAGTGCAAGTCCGAAAACCCTCGGGGCCTCGTTCTTGCCTTGCACTCGCTTCTTAAAAGCGACCATCGGGTCGATCCGAGCGGAGTCTCCGTATAGGATAGTTCCGATCTCTACCAGTTGTTTGAAAGTGCCGCGGGGTCCGCATGCATCTTTCCACTGCTCCACGGCCATCAGGCCATCCCCCAAGCGCAATCCCTTACAGACGTACGGAATTGCATCCTGTTGATCCCACCCACTGAGGTTGATGTCCTCAACGGTGGCTCCCAACCAATCTTCCCAAGAGTTTTTCTGCCAGTAGGGAAAAGGCTCGCTAGCAATGCGTCTAGCAGCGTTGGATGACCCCCTAATTTTAGAGGTTATCGCCAGGCATTTAGAAATGGAAGCCGAGGCGTCCTTTTCTGTACCCACGTTGTGCAATCCGATCCCAGCTATTGCTGGGTTTGTATCGTACAACTCTTGCAATTCTGTACTCAGAATTGTTCTCCTCGGAGCCCTCCTCGGACTCTTTGCGCCCGGAGTCGTCCCCGGAGTAGCGCCTCTGGTAGGCAAGCTATTCTGTCTCTCCAGATAGGTCTGGTAGGTACCATACGACACCAAATCCTTAGTGGGGTCCACACCTTGACTGAACCACCAACTTTTCTCCTGGTCAGTCATATACTGACACTGCTGGGCCAGAGCAAGCAATCGCTGATGCGCCGCCTTCTCTTTTTCCAGTTCCTTGGCCTGTCTCTCAGCCTCCTCATCTTGCTGTGCCTCCGCCAATTTAGCTTTCGCAGCTTCACCGGCCGCTCGGAGCCCTTCTTGTCGAGCTCTCAAAACCGCCGCCTCCTGCTCCGCTAATTCCTCAGCGAGGGCTGCATTTTCCTTCATGCGTTCTTGTTGCTGCTCAAGAGCAGCCTGCTGTTTGCGATACACATCTCGCCTCTCCAATTCCAAGTTCTTCTGTTCATGGAACAGTATGTTTGCTTGGCATTCTCGCCATTGCGACAAACTCGAGGGAGTTAAGTCGGTCTTGGCCGCCTTATCTTGTTCGGCTGCTTTCTTCAAGCGTTCCGAATCCAGTTGCTGCTCATCCAGTTTCAACTGAGAACGTGGACTCCGCACCAACTCCGATAACGACCTTCCCCTGCCCGCCGTGTTTACACATGTCGGAGCCGAAAAGACCTGCTTCGGAATTGGACGGATACCACTGATACCCACCCTAGGTGAGTAATCACTCGCCCTACCTCTACCCCTTGCCCGGCCAACCTGTAGTGGTCGTCCTGGCGTTGAAGTAGACAAGGCACCTTCTACAGTCATCCCACGTCCCATAGGAAGATTTGGGGTGTCCGTAAAACTCATGTAACGAGGACCTTTCGGACTGTCATTATCAGCGGAAGCGTACGAGGTACTGCTATCCTGTATACTCTCCCTAGTCTCTGACAAAAACTGCTCCAAAGAACTTCTTTTTGCCTTCAGAATGTCACATTCTGACACGAGACTTCGGCGAACCTCCCGTAAGTCTTCAGTGTCCCGAACAAGTTCTGATCAGGTCCCTTCTGCTTCATGGATGACGGCATCTCGGGCCGCACAAATCTGATTCAGCTCAGTGTTTGCCTGGGCAAAGTCGGAACGGAGTCCCTGTAGATCAGCCTGTTTCTGATCGAACTCCACTCGAACCCTGCTAAGGGATTGCACCAGCTTTTCGTTCTCCTCCAACAAAGTTGAAAGCCTTGCGTCTTTCTCCTTGATTTTGGAAGCTCTATGTGTGACTGCACCTTCTAATGCAATCAGACTGCTTTTCCATTCATTCGACTGTTTCTGAATGGTCAACAACTCCATTTGGGCCATTTGCACACGCTCCTGTATTCTGGCCTCTCTCATGTCGTCGAAACGACGTTCCTCCAAGATGGTAGCCCTCCGTGGATTCGGAGCGGCTGATCTTGACCCACCAATGTTGAACATTGACAGGCTCATTTCTTCTAATGAGCGATTCATTATTTCGGGACCTTTGTATCCCAAAAATGCGCTTGTTCCGGATGGAACATTCGCACTCCTGCGGGTATCTGCCTCCTTGACGGCATCTAACCCCTCCGGTGATAAGGCTGGCGCCTCATCGGGAGACCTCGCTGCTCCGTCCAGAGCAGGAGGTCTTCGCTACTGCACAGGCTAACCTGCGTTTCACTCAGAACTGGTCACGGCACCAGTGTAATAAACGATACTTTGTCTCTTTATGATATTGGTAGAGTATCAATTAAAGAACAAAGTCGACACAGTTCGGATCAAGTGTTACAGGTTGCAAATCGGGTTTATTCAGAAAACCTAGACAAGCAGTATCTATGCGTGCGAACTCCCTATAGAGTTCGGAACGGGTCAGTAGGCTAATCAGCCGTAATGATCACGGGGTCTCCTCACCAGCGTGGCTCAGAGTAACCGACGAGTACCGTCAGATGCTGGGTATATATAGGCAGCCAGCCTGCGCGCGCACACGCAGACCGGAAGCCTATAGCGACCTCTGTCCATACCCCAAGCCCGGGGTAGGTGCTGCCACCTACCGTCGGACTGAAGGGTTCGGACTGAGCTCGCAACACAGCATCCAACAGCACTCGTCATATAACATACCCGTATAACCCTAGCCCCTACACTACCCCCTACCAGATAATAACCGGGAGGTAAAAATTAATTAAGGTTAAAGTCCGAAAACACTTCGGACTGGCATTATCTTATAAATACCACCTTAGGGGTTTATTAAAGTTATACCTTACAAACAATATGACGTATACTGTTGAACACAAAAAGGTATTAATTACACACATTTCTACATATATAGACCGTAATGACAATTACGCCCCATTCCCTAGGATAGATGGAGTTAATCTATACATATAGTATACAAACACTTGAAAAAGTACAATATCACAGTAAAAAATTTCGTCCCTTCAGGACCCCGAGCTAATTACACTCGTAACGAATAACACTTATAAGTGATAAACAATATCACTTCTTTTAAGGTTTTAAAGACATATTAAAGTATTATTACAAAAAGACATCATACGTGGTTTTGTAGCGAAGATCCGGATCCTCTGTTGATGGTGTTGCATTCCGCCCGGCTTTCAGAACCTACTTCGTTCAGCTCTTACTCACCGGAACGAGAAAGTTCATAGCTCATGCTCGGGAGCTTTTTAGGTGATAAATAGAAAAAAAAAATAGTCCTGCCTCCAGGCGATCTTCGGACTTATAATTAGGAGCACTCGGTCCTGATATCCAGAGTTTATATTAAAAAAAACATCGTGTATCGGATCCATGTTGGTAAAGTGCTCCAGTCCCGAGTTCAGCGTCCCCTCCGGATCTCCTTGTCCTCCTCCGTCAGTACCACCTGGCAGACTGGATCCTTGCGTAGCCAGCCTGCCGCGTTCCTCTGTCCGGACACTCCTAAACCCTTTCTAAGGGTGTTTTGCTTGTAGGGGTGGTATACTTAGAATACCCCCCCTTTCTCCTAATCGGCTCCTAGAATAGGATAATCCTATCCGGAGTCCGACTCGTCTTCGGAACCGGGTTTAGCCGGCTCCTCTTCCTCCTCAGAGTCCGACGCAGCTTCCGCCAGAGTCAGCTCCTGGAGCCAGAGCTCGATTTGAGCCCGAGTTCCATCCCACTCGTGCATTTCATGCGCGAAGCAGTCTCGGAACCGACGACGTTCGTGGTCCAGTTTTTCCTCGGCGTTCTTAACTGCCAACTTTTGCTTCTTCCTTTCGGTTTTAGCAGCACATCGTTCAGTCCGAGCATTTTCACGCTCTTCCTGTACGGACTCCGTAGCCGCTGCCTTCTGGGTAGCGACCTCCCTCTGATGGAGATGATGCACCGTGTTTAAGGACAACATCGCCACCTCCTGACTCAGGCCAGCAAGCAACCGATGAAAGTTGTCTTGCCATTGACCGAAGGCCTCCTGTCCGGCTTCATAGGAAGTGAAGTCGGAGGGAGGGAACGAAGGAGGGCTCTTCAGTCGCAAGACTAGACGCCCCTCCTCTGCGGTCTCGGGTGGGAGATCCGGGGTCTGAATTGGCTTCGGCGTTTTCTTTGCTGGAGCCTTCGTCCTACCGGTCTGGGTTAGAGTCTGCGACTCCTCACCCGGAACCATGTCATTCTCGGGGAACTCCTCTGCGAAGGACCCCATCGTGCTGGAGTTCGGATCCTCCGGAACAGACCGAGGTGGCCTGCCCTGGGGACCCTTCTTCCAGTCAGTCGTATGAGAAGTGAATGCCGGCCCTTTATAGCCCGGATCCGCCTTCTCCATAACGGATTTCCTTTCATCCGTTTTGGCCTTTTTAGAGTCGGCCTGCTCCGAAGACCCACTAGGTCTCTTCTGAGCGCGCCGCACCTTTCGCGTACTGGTACGTTTCTGGTACTCCTCGAATTCATCGAAGAGCTCACCTTCCGGAACCCGGTTGTAGTTGCCGTCCGGGTTTACCTTGTAAAAGACCCGGACCTTTCCTCTCTCGTTGGTGCCAAAATCCACCTCGAGATTCTCATTTCGGCCTACTACCCCGAAATGGGAGTAGACTTCCTGATGGGCTGTCTGGATGCGTTCCGCCGCGATCTCCAGAGCCAAGCCGTGCTGCTTAGCAAGATGCCTGATGATATCGGCTCTCGTGTAGAACCAGCCACCATTCGGACAACCCTTGCTCTGCTTTGTACCCACACTCAAGCAGTCATACCGCATGTAATGAAGCAAATGATAGCGGGTAATATGCCTTGCGTACCGAACCTTGCTAGGCCAAGTTCGGGGCGTTTCCAGTGTCTCGTCGATGTTCAGACAAGGCTCAAAGGGGCACTTGCTAAATGGATGCCATCTAGCCATAGCCCATGCCAACTTAGCTTTCTGGAAAGGCGAATGGTATTTAGTACTACCATTTCGGACCTTGTCCAGGAGCTCAAAGTGGTACAACTGTACCGACTTATCGAGTGGATCAGTCTTAATCCACTCCTCGTCATCGTAGAGACCGTCAGGACCCACCTCCTCCGGATGGTGTGAGGACCGCTTGTCCTTGACGCAGTCGTTCACACACATGGGTTTAAAGTACTTAAACCCACTTGCAGCATTGGCTCGGAGTGCATTCCGGACCAGAACCTGAAGTTCGTCGTCCGGGATTGTATTTTCATCCAATCCCTTCAGAACCGCTTCTACCTCCTCGTCGGATCGACCCCCCTTCCGAGAGGTTACCTTGATGGTCTCTCGTAGGTATTGGTGCCTACGATTGGCCTTTTCCATGCGACTAGTGTCTGCAGACCTAGCCGCGGCCGTGTTCTGTTGGATCATTTCATCCTCCAGAGTAGCATCCAGAATGGACTCTTTGGTCTTCTGTTCCATACTCCGAGCCAGCTTCATTGCTGGCGTCAGATGTCTCTTCTTCTCCCGCCGGTTATGCACGGTGTGGTACTCCGCTGCAGTTTGCAGGTCGTACTCCAAGGCCGCGATAAGTTCGGGACGTCCCTCGGTCTCAGCAACTAAGCGAGCTGTCTCTGACTTTTTGCTGAGATCGTCCATGGCCGCAGTTAAGCGATCTGGGAACCAAGCCGGGAACCTGGCAGACAACTCGTCCAGCCCCCGGAAGGTTCGCATTTGGATCAGATCGAAGGATCTGACCTCTGTTGCGCTCATCTGATCGATGATAGCACCTCGGAGCAGGGATGGGACGTCGGCGTCCTCCTTCTCCCATGCGTCATGCTGGTGTGGAGCGAGGATTTGCACCCCCGATCCAGTTGGACCACCACCTGCAGCCTGGTCCAGTTTTCCGGCTTCCTCCGAAATATCCATGGTATTGGATGGTTCCAGAGCAGGCTCGGTAGGCTGTTGAGGAGTATCCACTCGGACGGGTACCTCTTTTGGAGGAGGTAACTCCACCCGAACGGGTACCTCCTTTCTTGGCTCCAGGGGTGTCGGGAGGTTGAAGGTGATGCTAGACAGCACATCCTGCACTACCTGGACCGTATGGGCTGCGGATGATGTATCCATAGTTTCCTCGGTCCGAGGTGCCTCGGGAGGAACTGCCGTTTTTGGACGGCCTCCCCCATGTCCCTTAGTACCAGCCATCGCAGCGGCTGTAGCAGCTACTGCTGAGCTGTTGTCCAGCCCTCGCGAGAAGGACAACACGTCAATGGCTGGGGTCGGAGTAGCTGTGGTTACAACTGCCTTCCCACTACCTTTCCCCTTGGCAGGGATCGGTAGGTTGGACTTACTGGGGCCCGGAGTCTTGACAGCTTTAGTGCTGTCGGACGTCGGCCCCTTCCCCGGCTGGTCCTTAGCACCAGGCTTCGGATCAGCTTTCTTTTGACCCTTAGGCACCTTCGTAGTAGGAGCCTTGGGGTCAACCGTCTTCGGATCCTTGGAGGCCGCTGCAGTGGCAGCCTTAGAACCCGGCTTCTTCGTACTCGCAGTACTTTCCTTCTTCGGAGCGGGCTTTTTAGGCTCGTCCTTTCCCGGAGGCTTCTTCCCAACACCAGTGTGTTTGATAGCCTTGGTACTAGCCTTAGTATCGGCCGACTTGGACCGATCTCGGGTAGCACCCTTCCCACCGCGCGTCCTCGGACGTGAAGTGTCGGAATCACTCCCACTCCCCATAGACAGTTTGCGAGCAACCGTCTTCTGGAGGTTTGGTGATATACTGAGACTGCACATCTGGGAGGGACGTACAGTCGTCTCGGTAGGATCCGCCGCTACCTGGGTGTAGGCGAGTCCTTGCAGCACTCCGGAGTCCTCGCTGCCGTCCGGCGACGGGGACTTTCGGATCGGGGACACGACCGGATCTACACGGAGTTCCGCTAGTGTCTGGCTCAACTCATCACCACTAGGGCTCTGAGCATCCATTGTCTCCTCGGTGGCGGATGCCACCTCGGAGTGTCCGGTGATTGACGGAGCTGTTGCTCGGCCATCCTCACTACTGCACAGTGTCTTTCGACGGGAGTTTGACGGGGAAACCACTAGTTCCCCGTCTCCCTCTTTGTCTCAGACGCACCAGGAAAGAGTACTCACTGCTTACAACTCTTTTACTGACTTTTCTCCTCTTCTAGCCGTCCAAAACACCAACTTCCCCGCTGCCGACCAACACCGCTATTGACCGGGGCGAGCCCAAAATCAATATGGCGTTCCCTCGCTTTTGTTTTTAAAACAAAGCGCATGCGCAGCGTCTCGCGTGATTGGACGCGATCCCGTTACCCGGTGTGACCCAATTACTGTTTAATCAGGTCACGACCTTTCCCGCCCGCGGCTCGGGCTCGAGGGATCACACTGCTACGTAGGCGGCTCACAAAAGTCAAAATATACTTCGAATAAAGAGCTCATCAGGAGTATTAGTGGATATTTATGGGAAATCGAAGATTACCCCACCGGATTATCCGTCCACCACCCTCGGGGAGCACTCTTACATTCTTTTCCTCTTGACTCTGAGCGCCCCTGTTGGTAACATACATATAACATATAGGACAACACAGGACAACACACTCGTTGTGTAAACAAGCTAGGTTACAGCCCCTCTAGCCACCAGCCTTGGGCTTCGCCGAACGGGTTTCCCGTCCACCTCTCGTAACCTGGCCGAAGGACACTCGTTCTTAACTAAAACTCCAGCCTTGATTTTAGTTTTCCGTGCCCTTCTTCCTTCGCCTGCCGAGACTTTCTTTTTCACGGTCTTCCGGAGCTTCTTTCGTACCACTCTCTTAGGGGTATCCGCTGACACCCCTTCCAAAGGTACAAATTTAGCCTCCGAAGTTCCCTTTTCCACCTCCGTTTCCGGGGTGAGCTCCCTTCCAGCCCAAGCACGCAACCGAGCCACATGGCTCGTCCGGATGCGTCCTGCTTCGGACTGAATCAACACAGTCGTTTGACTGATACATTTAACCACGGTGTGTGGTCCATCCCAATTATTCGCCAGCTTGACGTTGCAGAGCGGTTCGTGTAGGCGGATCACTCTATCCCCCACTACGAATCGTCGCAACTTCAATCCGGTGTCGTAACCCACCTTCTGCCAATTCGCAGCTTTGAGCAAATGAGCCCTAACTGTTTCGTAGGCAAATTTGAACCTCTCTCGTAGAGATTCTACAAACAGCACCGTACATGGTGCTTCCGGACTGATCCCTACCACCCCGAATACTAAATCCGCCGGCATGATCAAGTCCTCTCCGAACACCAAGAGGTTCGGTGTGCAATTTGTCGAAGTGTGGACCGTATTGTTATACGCATGCACCACAAATTCGCACTGATCATCCCAATCATCCATATGGGAGTTCACTAATGGCTTCAAAACCTGGATCAAGGTCCGATTGAACCGCTCCACCTGCCCGTCGGACTGTGGTCGGTACGGATTGGTCCGAGTTTTGCATATAGCCAACTGATGGCACATAGCTGCCCATAGTTTGGACTCAAATTCTCTCCCTTGATCGCTATGTAACATCAAGGGAGCCCCCAGATGGAGGATCCACCCCTTCACCAATGCTTCCGCACAAGTAGCAGCGGTATGATCCTCGAGTGGGTACACTCGGGTGTATTTCGTATAGTAGTCCGAGACCACCATCATACACGTATTACCTTTTGGAGTGGGTTTAACTCCACTGATAATGTCCACAGCTATTCGAGCAAATCTCACTCCGAATAGCTCTTGTTGCAGTGGCAATTTTCCTAGTCCAGGACCAGGTTTGCCTAAACAACAGGCCGGACAGGTCTCGATCCACCTTAAAAGGTCGCCTGACATGCCGGGCCAGTAGTATCTCCGACTCAGCCTTTCCAACGAGCGTTTCTTTCCGAAATGCCCACTAGTGGAATGGCCGTGGCAGTAGTACAGGATGTCTTTCCTCATAGCAGCAGGGATTACCATTTGTAACACCCTCCGCTTTCCGGGACAAGTCTTCCACCTGCACAACAACGAGTCTCGGACCTCCAGTTCGTGGAACTGAGCCAAGAAACGTCGCATTTCACGGTTTTCCAGTGATATTTCGGGTCTCACTGGACAGACCCCAGTAGGGACAAGCTCCCTCAGTCGTGCTATGGTAGGATCGGCTATCTGGTACGTCCTTATAGTGTCGGTGGACCAATCCAACAGGTTTTGCAACAACCCATCATAAGGCAAACGCACACTTGCTACCACAGCATTGTGAGCACCACAATCCCCACACTCCGGAAGCACACAACGGCGTACCGGACGTCTACTCAGGCAGTCAGCATTAATATGCTTCGTGCCCGCTCGGTGCTGGATATGAGAGTTTTCCAGTCCGAACTCGCTGAGGTGATTCAACCACCGACCAATCATTCCCTCGGCGTCCTTAAAATTAAGGAGCCACCTCAAGGCCGAATGATCGGTACGGAGTGTGAAATTCCTTCCATATAAGAAGTGCCGAAACTTCTTCGTGTACACCACTACTGCGAGCAGCTCTCGCTTGGTAGTACAATAATTTCTCTGTGCCTTGTTCATACTGTTACTAGCGAACGCCAGCGGGACCTCTACTCCGTCCTGGATTTGGGACAATGCGGCCCCGATGCTCTCATTGCTCGCATCAGTGTCAAGGATGAAATGCCCCTTCTCCGTAGGGTATCTCAGCACCGGGGTGGTTCGGAACAACGCCTTAATCTCTTTGAAGGCTTCATTCTGTTCCATCCCCCATGGGAAGGGTTCTTTTTTTCTCCCCGTAGTCCAATGGCTCAACCGTTGTAATGGCTGAGACACCCTAGAGAATCCGGGGATGAAGTCCCTGTAATAGGAACAGAACCCTAAAAAGGATCTGATATCCTTTGGTCCTTTTGGAACTTCCCAAGTCTCCACAGTCTCCAATTTAGCCGGATCAGCCTGCACACCCTCGGTGGAGATGATCCGGCCCAAATAGACCATGGACTTCCGAAAAAGTTCACATTTCTTCGGCTTTAATGTCAAGCCATTGGACCGAATTCGCTCCAAAACCTCTCCGAGGTTCAACGCACACTCTTCAAAAGTCTTGCCAAAGACAATGACATCATCCAAGTATACCAAGCATTTGCGCCACAACAGATCACTCAGAAGAGTTTCCATCATAGCCTCAAAAGTGGCCGGGGCGTTGCACAACCCGAAGGGCATCAGCTCAAACTGATACAGTCCAATGTGACTTGTAAAAGCCGTTTTCTCTTTATCCTCCTCCTTCATTCCGATCTGCCAATATCCGGACTGCAAATCAAGGGTGCAGAACCATTGGTTCCCACCCAAAGAGTCCAGAGTCTCATCAATCCGGGGGAGAGGATATGCATTTTTCTTGGTTACCCCATTCAGGCGCCTATAGTCGATACAAAATCGGATAGACCCGTCCTTTTTAGTAACCATCTGGACCGGGCTGGACCAGGGGCTAGTGCTAGGCACGATCACCATCTGTTCCAACATGGTCTTCACTTGTTCCTCTACCACCGCTTTCTTACCCAAAGGCAAGCGTCGGTAAGGCATCTTGAAAGGCTGTGCATCACCCGTATTGATAGAATGCAACACTTTGTCGGTTCGGCCCAAAGGCTCCCCCTCCACCTGCCATGCATCCTGATACTTCACTACCAGCCTCCTAAGGGAGTCGAGATCCCTCCGATCCGTCAAATCCGTTTCGGAGATCATTTTCTCAAGTCCCTCACTCAGAGCGGTCGGAGAAGGGTCACCCTTCATGCTCACCTGTCCAGCAGGCATCACTGCCTCACTGGTGAACACCTTCCCCAGTATTGTATCTTTCTTTAGATACTTCGGTTCCAACCCGGGGTTAGAAACCGGCACTACGGTCCAAGCACCATCACCCACGAGGGTGTCCATGCCCGTCAAACCGATACTACCCAACATGGCCACATCCGGCTCCACAACTGCCTCTTCCTCTCTCCTAAGCCCCTTGCTTCGGACCAGCACGTCACACGTCTGTCCGGGAGGAATCTTTACAGTTTGGACCACCGTTGCCACTGTCGACACTTGTCGGAGCACACATTGCTCTACCGCACGGTACGGGTGCTCTATTAGGAGTACCCCTGTACCCGGATTCAGGACCGCGTCATACAACGCCGAAAAATCCAATCCGAGTATACCGTCGTCTGCAATATCCGCAATGGTGGGAGAAGCCACATACTCCTTCCCCCCAATTCGGAGCGGTATGAACGCGCGCCCATACGTCTGCATACTTGACCCATCGGCCGAACAGGCGTTTACCCTCGTTTTGAAGTTATCACGACTATCCGGCATAAGAGCATAGAAGTTAGAGGAGATAAAGGAGTGGCTAGCTCCCGTATCTACTAAAAATTCGCCCGCTCTACCGGCCACAGTAACAGACACATACCACCGCCTCCCCCCCAGCGGAGACGGGTTTACAGTAAAGCGTTTAAAATCCTTCGGAGCAGCCAAATCAAGGCCGTGTTTCTTCAAATGGTCGAAACATGGATGATCCGGGGAAAGCTGGGTACTCCCTACCCACACGGTGTCTGTGACAGCCGCAACTTCCTCGTTCCTATCCGTAATGGGCCTCCCTGCTTCATTGCCGGGCAACTGTTGGACCGGAATGTTAACCAGGCCGGCATCCGAGCCCCTCAAGCTCGAAGCCACCCCTGATTCCCTTCCTGCCTTCGGAATTTCACTAGGCTCTACCTCTCTGGTATGTTGGCGTACATCATATACAGGGGTCGTCCGCTCGCCTTCTCGGACCACCCCCTCTAGTTTCCCTCCTTTCCGGGAACTTTCGGAGTCGGAGCCGTACACTCCGCAGCAAAGTGACCGATCTCCAGGCACCTATAGCACTTGGCGGTCCGCCGATTGATCTTCCTCCGGTTAGGCTGTGTAGCCCCCTGAATGGAAGTCGTCATCTTCTCAAACAGCGATGTGAAAAACGCTGCGTCCATTATCGGAGCTTTTGGGTCCGATGATTCCTTCTTCGGAGGAGGGTTTCCACCCCCTTCCGGCTTCCTATTTTTCCACGGCGTTTTAGAGGAATTCCCATTCCTCTTAAACTGAGCTGCAGAAGCTATCGCTCCCTCTTCCTCACTGCCCGAACCATCAGACTGCTCCGGAGAACACTCTATGATGGCCGAGGCCCGGGTGGGCACCCGGTCCCCTAACAGTGACTTCTTGAGAGCATGTATGTCGATGGCCTTAAAAAGGTCATCTAATGATGTATCTGCTCTCCACGTATCATACACCACATGTTGTATTTCTGGGTCCCTCAGTCCAGCAACAAACTGAGAGAACAATTCCTTAGAGAATAAGGCATCATGGATTCCTGAAGCTGGATGTACCTTCTTCAGGAGTCTCATCAGTGCAAGTCCGAAAACCCTCGGGGCCTCGTTCTTGCCTTGCACTCGCTTCTTAAAAGCGACCATCGGGTCGATCCGAGCGGAGTCTCCGTATAGGATAGTTCCGATCTCTACCAGTTGTTTGAAAGTGCCGCGGGGTCCGCATGCATCTTTCCACTGCTCCACGGCCATCAGGCCATCCCCCAAGCGCAATCCCTTACAGACGTACGGAATTGCATCCTGTTGATCCCACCCACTGAGGTTGATGTCCTCAACGGTGGCTCCCAACCAATCTTCCCAAGAGTTTTTCTGCCAGTAGGGAAAAGGCTCGCTAGCAATGCGTCTAGCAGCGTTGGATGACCCCCTAATTTTAGAGGTTATCGCCAGGCATTTAGAAATGGAAGCCGAGGCGTCCTTTTCTGTACCCACGTTGTGCAATCCGATCCCAGCTATTGCTGGGTTTGTATCGTACAACTCTTGCAATTCTGTACTCAGAATTGTTCTCCTCGGAGCCCTCCTCGGACTCTTTGCGCCCGGAGTCGTCCCCGGAGTAGCGCCTCTGGTAGGCAAGCTATTCTGTCTCTCCAGATAGGTCTGGTAGGTACCATACGACACCAAATCCTTAGTGGGGTCCACACCTTGACTGAACCACCAACTTTTCTCCTGGTCAGTCATATACTGACACTGCTGGGCCAGAGCAAGCAATCGCTGATGCGCCGCCTTCTCTTTTTCCAGTTCCTTGGCCTGTCTCTCAGCCTCCTCATCTTGCTGTGCCTCCGCCAATTTAGCTTTCGCAGCTTCACCGGCCGCTCGGAGCCCTTCTTGTCGAGCTCTCAAAACCGCCGCCTCCTGCTCCGCTAATTCCTCAGCGAGGGCTGCATTTTCCTTCATGCGTTCTTGTTGCTGCTCAAGAGCAGCCTGCTGTTTGCGATACACATCTCGCCTCTCCAATTCCAAGTTCTTCTGTTCATGGAACAGTATGTTTGCTTGGCATTCTCGCCATTGCGACAAACTCGAGGGAGTTAAGTCGGTCTTGGCCGCCTTATCTTGTTCGGCTGCTTTCTTCAAGCGTTCCGAATCCAGTTGCTGCTCATCCAGTTTCAACTGAGAACGTGGACTCCGCACCAACTCCGATAACGACCTTCCCCTGCCCGCCGTGTTTACACATGTCGGAGCCGAAAAGACCTGCTTCGGAATTGGACGGATACCACTGATACCCACCCTAGGTGAGTAATCACTCGCCCTACCTCTACCCCTTGCCCGGCCAACCTGTAGTGGTCGTCCTGGCGTTGAAGTAGACAAGGCACCTTCTACAGTCATCCCACGTCCCATAGGAAGATTTGGGGTGTCCGTAAAACTCATGTAACGAGGACCTTTCGGACTGTCATTATCAGCGGAAGCGTACGAGGTACTGCTATCCTGTATACTCTCCCTAGTCTCTGACAAAAACTGCTCCAAAGAACTTCTTTTTGCCTTCAGAATGTCACATTCTGACACGAGACTTCGGCGAACCTCCCGTAAGTCTTCAGTGTCCCGAACAAGTTCTGATCAGGTCCCTTCTGCTTCATGGATGACGGCATCTCGGGCCGCACAAATCTGATTCAGCTCAGTGTTTGCCTGGGCAAAGTCGGAACGGAGTCCCTGTAGATCAGCCTGTTTCTGATCGAACTCCACTCGAACCCTGCTAAGGGATTGCACCAGCTTTTCGTTCTCCTCCAACAAAGTTGAAAGCCTTGCGTCTTTCTCCTTGATTTTGGAAGCTCTATGTGTGACTGCACCTTCTAATGCAATCAGACTGCTTTTCCATTCATTCGACTGTTTCTGAATGGTCAACAACTCCATTTGGGCCATTTGCACACGCTCCTGTATTCTGGCCTCTCTCATGTCGTCGAAACGACGTTCCTCCAAGATGGTAGCCCTCCGTGGATTCGGAGCGGCTGATCTTGACCCACCAATGTTGAACATTGACAGGCTCATTTCTTCTAATGAGCGATTCATTATTTCGGGACCTTTGTATCCCAAAAATGCGCTTGTTCCGGATGGAACATTCGCACTCCTGCGGGTATCTGCCTCCTTGACGGCATCTAACCCCTCCGGTGATAAGGCTGGCGCCTCATCGGGAGACCTCGCTGCTCCGTCCAGAGCAGGAGGTCTTCGCTACTGCACAGGCTAACCTGCGTTTCACTCAGAACTGGTCACGGCACCAGTGTAATAAACGATACTTTGTCTCTTTATGATATTGGTAGAGTATCAATTAAAGAACAAAGTCGACACAGTTCGGATCAAGTGTTACAGGTTGCAAATCGGGTTTATTCAGAAAACCTAGACAAGCAGTATCTATGCGTGCGAACTCCCTATAGAGTTCGGAACGGGTCAGTAGGCTAATCAGCCGTAATGATCACGGGGTCTCCTCACCAGCGTGGCTCAGAGTAACCGACGAGTACCGTCAGATGCTGGGTATATATAGGCAGCCAGCCTGCGCGCGCACACGCAGACCGGAAGCCTATAGCGACCTCTGTCCATACCCCAAGCCCGGGGTAGGTGCTGCCACCTACCGTCGGACTGAAGGGTTCGGACTGAGCTCGCAACACAGCATCCAACAGCACTCGTCATATAACATACCCGTATAACCCTAGCCCCTACACATGTATGACACATGACTTGAGGGTACTTTTTAACAAGGAATTCATTTCTGATGCCAGAATTGACCAATGAATGATTATAAGGGAGTACTATATCTAAGTACACGATAAGCTCCAGCTCCAGCTTACCCTGAGTCATATGTGAGGCCACTCACACGCTCAATCTTTCAGCTCTTTTTAGGCAATTTGTGATTAGATCAAATTGGACTGAAAAGAAGAACATTTTCCCTCATAATGTTGAATACGACATTATAATACAAAGACTGGGTGTTCGAGGGAGTGAGAGAAGAAAATACAATGCCTGATATTGTTATTGATGAGGGAGAAGTACTTAAAGTGGTTAATGATTTAAATGTGAATAAATCATCAGCCATTGACTATATATCTACCAAGGTTTTTAAGACCTCAGTAAAGGCATTACCTTCTAAGTTTCTGCATATTTTACAACTGTCTGTAATGCATGGCAATATTCCGACTTCTTGGAAGCAAGCTAAGGTCACACCCCTTCCCAAATCAGGTGTATTATCTAATGTATCTAACTATAGACCAATCAGTCAGCTACCTGTGCCTGGCAAAGTCCTAGAAAGAATCGTTCATACTCAGATAACTGAACATCTCAATGATTGTGACATATTGGCTGGTGCCCAAGGAGGATATAGGAAAAACTGCTCAACTATAGATACTATTGGTGTTCTTACAAATGACATACTCAGAAACAGAAATATTGGAAATATAACACTAGCTGCCTTCATTGATATTAAGAAGGCTTTTGACTCTGTAAATTATATTATCCTTCTGCAAAAGCTGGAAAAATATGGTATAAGAGGACAAAATTTAAACTGGATCAGAAACTATTTCACTGATAGAAGCCAGGTCACAAAATGTAATGATGTTACCTCTGACGTGGTTCAAATGACATGTGGAGCCCCTCAGGGTAGTATACTGGGTCCACTGTTTTTCTTATTATATGTAAATGATCTAAAAACTATTGTTGATGATGTCCAAACATTAATGTATGCTGATGATACGGTACTGTATGTCTCAGGGAAAAATTTACACTCCATAGCCAGAAAGCTACAAAATTCTCTGAACAACTTTACAAACTGGTCTTCATTGAACAAACTGACGATTAATGAAGACAAAACTAAATTGATGCTCTTTTCATCAGCCACCAAACACAAGAGTTTACCCTTCAGAAATCTGAACATAAATATAAATAATAAGAAATTAAATTTTGTACCATCCTACAAATACCTTGGTGTCATACTGGACTATGAGTTGAATTTTAACCTACATGTAAAAGATCTGAAAAAGAATCTAGGTTTTAAATCGTACCTCTTAGCTAACTTGAAACATTTTGTACCTACTGACATCATGCTCGTTATATATAGGACATACACCCTGCCTTTATTTGACTATGCTGATATTGTATACCACAGTGCTGGCAACGAAGGTCTAGCATTGCTACAAAGGGTACAAAACAGATGTATTAAATATTGCCTAAAGGTTCCCATGTTGACCTCGACTAATGTTATCCATGTGACGTCAAATCTACCAAAACTAATAGACAGGAGAATCTATCACATCCAAATGTATGGTTTCAAAAAATCAAAAAATCAAAAATTTGTTGAAGTACGTCCCAGACTCACAAGGGCAGCCATTGCACCTCGATTGAAATACTCACATATTATTCTATCTTCATATGAACACTCACTTGAAGTTGTCACTGCCCAGACTTGGAATGATTTAAAACCAGAGCACAGAAATATGGCTGATATATCTAAATTCAAAATTACAATGAAGTCATTACTGGATTCCAAAATACAACTGTACAATGACTAGGAACCAGAAACTGCCTGCCGGGTTATCAAACACTCGCGTACAAGTTGCCACAAGTAATGTCTTAAAAAAATTGTTTCAGAGATCCATTGACTAATGCAACATAAAGTGATAATGAACCCTGTCAAAATCTGTAATACTGGTATTGTTAACTTGTCTTGTCCTGTATTTGTCCTGTTCCGTCCATCTTGCTCTCTACAGAACAAGTAAAAGAGTATGATACTTTGTGTAGTTCGTTTAAGGGGAGGCACATAACTATCAGCCATGCTGAGTGCTTTCCTTATCTCTATTGACATAGAAGTAATACCACCTAATATATATTGTCCTGTTACTGGTATACTACAGTACTATAAAATGATGAATTGTGGTAAAATATAGGATGTGTCTACTTTTGTATATCGGCGCTGGACAACGATGAAAACACTGTACATACTTATTGGTCAATAAATGATTTAAACCCCTTCAAAAAAAATATACCGTAAAACCCCTCCTTTAAAACGGCCCCCTACTT